>JAECUM010009545.1:0-80741 GCA_016617855.1 Megalonaias nervosa | reverse complement strand
ATATATATATATATATATACACATACATACATAGATAGATAGATACATACATACAACTGTTTCAAATATGACTTAATAGATCAATTACTTATACACCCAGAGAGAGGATGCGAGAATGCGAGATATACAAGAAACAGAGAGAGAGAGAGAGAGAGAGAGAGAGAGAGAGAGAGAGAGAGAGAGAGAGAGAGAGAGAGAGAGAGAGAGAGAGAGAGAGAGAGAGAGATATTCATTCCACTGTGCACCTTTTCTAATGCTTTCTAGAAGTTCCCAGACTTGTTTCTTTGGACTTTGTCCAACAACTTCACCATTTTTACTGACAATTTCACACAGGACTGCATTCAAGTCTGATTTGTTTCTGAAAACGAACAGCAGTGATAAAATAGTTTTCATACTAAAGATAAAATGAACTAAGATAATCTTTTCCGTATATTCATTAACTTTTCAAAGGTCAGATTTTAAGATTTCTTAGTCATTAAAGATAGTACATTAAATATTAGTCATTAAAGATAGTACATTAAATATTATGACAAGTACGACAGAGAGCGTATATTTGATTTTACTGAGATAATTTTGAACTTTTCTAGGGAATAGTGATAGGTTGACGAGACAGAAAATCAATAGTCACTTTCCGTTCATTTATAACAGCACTGATTACAGCTCGTCTTGCATCATTCATGAACTGTTTCTTGTTTCCTTGCACTTATTAATTTTTCTGTATCTCCGGTTCTTACTGTATTCATGGCAAAGTTATGACAATATGACGATGGCAATAATAATAATAGTAATCTTTATTCTTCTTGTAACATAAGCCACCGGCCCAGATTATATACATTTATTAAAAACTATGTTACAGCCAAGAAACATAACAATTCTGGCAAGATGACTCTCTAACGTTTATAGATTTTAGTAGATAAAGAGCACAGTTATGTAGAATATTAATGTTATCATCGAATTTTTGCAAAAACGTTTTACAACTTTATTTGATTTCTATTACAGCGAAAGTATGAAGGTAAATAGACATTACTTAAATTATAATACAGAGGACATTTAACAACGACGTGAAACTTATTTTCTATATATGCCAAAAGAGGGGAGTCTTTGAATATAGAGGATATTTCTTAACCTATCTATTTTTACAAGTATAGGAAAGCTTCCATTTGAGAACATACACAGTAAGTGAACACTGTGAGTAGTAACTATGGTATTCCCTACCCAAATAGTTACTCATCTTATTATAGAATCGTAATCTATCGATTTATTTTAACTCACCACTTACTTCTTGTAGAAAAATAACTTTACAATGTTTGAATATAATGATAAAGAGTTTCTCGTCCTCCACCTCTTGATTAACCCAAACTTCTTACATTACAAAAACAGTAGATTCTTAACATTATTTATCCAACAATTACAATGTTCGCCCCGTGTCAATTGTAGGTTATAGCTTTGTTTTTGGAATGTATCGACATTCATCTTTAAATTTTTCATTCTTTTATATCTGCTTCTGACAGTAACTTGCTGCCTAACTGATTATACATAAAAGCATTTGAGTGTGTTTTGTAGTTACAATATTATGTTTATTTTAGTATCAAATTTTTGGAATAGAGTTTTAATAGATAATCTACAAAAATGAGCAAGTCTTGCCTTCCAACTATAAAATGCCTTTGTTACTGGTGCTGCTTGCTGTTTTGACACATACAACATGAATTTGTTTATAACATAATACATAACCAGTATATTTGCAATAAATCACCGTTTGTATCAGGCAATCATCAAACTATCAACTTTTATATACTCTCAAATACCTCCGTTTCCCAAAAAGTACAATTGTAGTTTTTCCCAGCCTTATCTTTAGTTTCCAGATGTTGCAATATTCTTTTACTTTAGTTAGAATTCTTTGAAGGTGAGTAGCAGTTTTGACAAATGCAACCAAGTCATCTGCACACACCAGTTCAAATAGCTTAGCAAATTCTAAAGCTACACCATTACTGTGTCAGAAATGTGTTTTCAAATCATTCAGAAATAATGAAAATCATATTAGGTGATAAATTTAGCCTTGCCTTATCCTAGATATAAGAAGTCATCTTGTAGAAAGCCCATATTGATGCGACTTTCCGATTTGGAGCAAAAACAGAAACCAGATTTCAAGACAGCCGCCATTGTGGCGATATTGGATATCAGACTGGCACCATTTCCATTCAGGGCCAACAAAATATCTGGATAAGTCTTTGGTAGAAGTACAATGTTGATACAACCAGTAACCTAGCAGAAGCGGCGATAAAGAGTTTCATGATGGTCATTGTGACAGCCATATTGGAAGTCAAATCGGCACCAATTGACGTCAAAAGTCTTTTAGTCAAAAACCCATGGTGAAAAGATCATTCATTCACGAAAAAAAGTGATAACAAGATTTTCAATCTGACTATTGTGGTCACCATGTTCAATTTAGGACCAACTATAAATCATAAGAAATCGTTTAGTAGAAACACCATTTTGATACAGCCATCCATGTACAAGTGGCGCCATTTTCATTTAGGACCAATGGACTATTAGATGCGTGTGTGGGTTTCATGGCAATCCTCTAAGACGTTTGGTAGGAGTAACGATAACAAACATGTGCCAACAGACGGACGACAGACGCGGAGGCCATCCCATACGATTGAACTGTCTGAAAGCAGTAGAACTAAAAACAAAAGTACTAACAAAAGTTGTTGTTCTAAACAATAATTATTTTTCTTTCTTAGTACAAAACTAACGGTACAAAGTGTGTTGAACACATTAAACATACGTTACCTAAGATTAATTTTGATAATTTTCCATTTGCTGGTTAAGAGACTGCATACTTGCAGCGCCAGGCTTGTTTTTCCAATTCCACCCATACCGCATATATAGACACCTTTAAATTCTATAATAATAATAATAATAATAATAATAATAATAATAATAATAATAATGATAATCCAATTGGACTAAATTGGTAAATACTCAAGTGGTTAAATCTAGAATTAATCAGGATAATTTTCCTGGAAGATGACTTTTTCTTTGTATTTATATATTTATTTAGCAATTTGTAAACGGAACATACTAATCCTATAGCTTTTCCAGTAAATAATATTTGTAAAATCTCTCCAAATCTGTCCATTCCAAAATCTGAAATTGAAGACGTAACTATCATCCTTAACACATTCATAATAATGACACCACTACATTTTTAAAATTCATTACTTGATATACCTCCCGCGGAAGTCTTACCATTTGCAAAAGTGACACAAGTTAAAAGTGAGCTAAGCAAACTTTCTGGTTATTTTAGTGCATATTCCCTATAAGCATATCACCTATCAAATTAATTGTGCTTTATCTGCCTCTATTTCATGACGTCTCGGTCAGCAATTATGTGTAAACCAAAGATATGACTGGCAAGAAATAACATCTATTTAAGTTATATATTTTTGAATATTTTTCCTGAAACATACACAACCTTCTGAAATAGGTCTTAAAATGTCCTGATAATCTAAGTCATGTATTAAGTGTCAGTACACGCTTCTGTGACACGAATATCTGTCCAGTTATGGTGTTAGTTGACTGCTATGTGTCATGAATATCTGTCCAGTTATGGCGTTATTTGACTGCTATATGACATGGATATCTGTCTAGTTAGGGTGTTTCTTGACTGCTGTGGAACCTGATTGGAATGGCATTACATAAAGGAAAGGGGTATGGCAGTGGTAAAACTTGATATTTGTCTTAACATACTGGCCTCTTATGTTGTCCATTTATAAACTAACTGACTAGCATATTATATGTGCCTTGGAAAGAAGTAAAATTACAAGTATGACCTGTATGACTTGAATATATGTTTTGGAAGAACGAAACTTTATGATAACAAATAACAAATGAAACTATTGTGTGAGAACAGAAACTGTTTCTAGTTAGACACGTGCATGATTTCTAAATGTACCGGCAGTATGGGATGTTGAATTGAGAAAACTCCGATAGGACCTCCGTGACTATACTAAATATCATTTGTCAGCGGTCTATAGGGGTCTGGTCGTTAAAACATGGGCCATACGTAACTATCCAGATTCGTTTTTAGAGGAAGATTTCAAACTTAAACACATTCATTTAGATATTTATTTTGGAAGTAAACATGCATATTTTAGTAATCTCAGTAGCTCAACAGTAACACTCCTTGGAAGTGGATATTGGACCGGCTAGGTAGCAAAACAGCTATGAGCTATTTGACCAGATGGCAGGCCAAGGAGACATGAGCTATTTCATAGGCTAGCCAGCACAGACAGCAACAGATGAGATATTAGTCTTGCCAACCATCAACATCCGAATCAGAGGAAATCGGTTCAGTTACATCTAGTAGCTCCAGCACTAACAAAATGATTCGATTGCTCATAATTTGTGTCAATACTATTGTGACATTTCTGTACATATGAGTTCAGAGATTTTCATCTGAACATATGTGTGAATTAGCTTTCATGTAATAAGGTCATTATTTCAAAACCAATCTTTGGCTCAGTTTGGTATGAAAATGGAAAGGGGTATTCCTGGTATTTGATGATGTCCCATCCAATATGATCAATATTTATAATGCATTTTAGGTAAGGTCCTTATTTCTGAATCTCTGTAAGTAAATAAATACAAAATTGGTAATCTCAAACTTTGTTATTTTGAATTGGGTGTATGACATAGTAAACCCTGGAGAAAGATTAGAGACTTTGCACAGACTTTACACATATGCTTTGACATGAATATGTATACATTCAGTTATCTTTTGGAACCCCGGGCTGCACATCCTATCCAAATGATAGGAGCCTCTCTCCCGTCCGACCCATTGCCCCAGGCTCGAGGTGGTGGCAGACTTTCTCAATTTATGTGACAGTAAAATCATTAAAATAGTATCATCCTTTAATACTGCTGTTTGATTGGCTAGCCAGCAGAATATCATGAGCAATTTAAACACCAAGCCACCCAATAGCATAATTCCTTAATGTAGCTGACTTACTAGTCAGCAGAATAACATGACATATTTAACCAGCAAGCTAGTTAAATACCATCATCAAAAACTAAAAAGGGAATAATCTTCTACAGTTGCTATGATGATGAAGCTTTTTGTTGATATAAATGAAAGGTAAATTCATCTCTGAACTGAAATACTCGTGGCACATCCTTGAGCGAAGTAATGGGGCTTACAGAGAATTTATCCTAAGAACAGAAATGTAGACTTACATGCACGTCAAGGGTATTTCCGAGGCTAAAATCAAGTTTTATATTTCAGAGTATTTATTTGATGGTGCTAAAAGTGTATATTCAACTTCAGAAACTGATAGTCAGGCAGACTAGTTCAACAGGTATGGCACCACACCACATTTACTGGGAGTGTAACAAATACAACAAAAGAGAAGAAGAAGAAGAAGAAGAAGAAGAAGAAGAAGAAGAAGAAGAAGAAGAATGTAAATAAATACATATAAAGCCACAAAAAATGTTTATAAAATGGACTAACTATTTTTGTCACCATTTGCAAGCTCTTCTTTGACACTCATTAAATCATTTGTTCTTCCAATGAAGGTTTCATTCCGTAGGACATCCATTGACCGAAGATGATTATTTAACTGGGTCCTATAATCCACAAATATGCTCGACAACTTTGTGCCTGTGGTCGCCTCGTGCAAATTCAAGAAATCAAGAGCTTCTTCCAACCACAGCGCAATAGTGGCAATATCATGTTTCTCTTCCAGCGCGATCAAGAGATTCTGGAAAGTTTCAGTACCATCTGAGGAATCTAGAATCTGCTCCATTTCCACATCCACCTCATTACGAAGAAGGAGAGTAATCTTCTTGAGGTTTTCTTCATCCAGTTGATCCATGACCCTCATCAGCGCATGGCCCCAAGGATCAATCTTCGTATCGGAATCGAATCCCACAATCTTGCTTTGAGACATGGAATCTATTTTGTATTGTGTTGAGAATAATTGTAAATTTGATTAGAGCATGATAAGAATAAATAATGAAGATCAAAGAAATAACTGATTTAAAATCGATATGACAGATGTACAAGAGTTTCAAAAGCAACAGTAGAGGGTGAATTATCTACTGCATGGATAGCTTATCTAACTTTTTAAATCCAAAATAAACGTTATTATTTCCCATGAATTCACTTACAGTTGCATCATAATAATCTTAGGTTCATAAATAACAAATATTCACGTAAACAGAAAACATAATTATATTCAAGTAGCGAGCAAATACATTAATTGCAGGTGTTGTCTTAAAGACGATGGGCAAAGGCTGAACGTACGGTATATCTAATTACATGTAATACAACTGGACTCATCGAATTTGTTTATCAGTTATGTTATTTACAACATATTAAATGAAGATATACATCTGGCTTTGGTCAGTTTTCGATGTTGGCCTCAACAAATGTACAATCAAATCATCTAAAATGTACATACTCTATTAAATATGATCTAATCAAGTAAACTCTAACTTACAAGCATCACACGTGCTCGTTAAATTAATTATATCAAGGAAGTATCGATATTAAATAAAGTAAGTCCTATATAATATTCATTTGAGTCTTATTAAGTAGTTAATAAATGCACACTATGAACAGATGCTGACAAACAAAAATAAAACGTTAAGTAATCATGCCTGAATTTGACCAACAGAACTAAAGTCTGAACTTGCTTTTAAGGTTAGAATCCAGTCGTCTGGTTGGCTAAAATGTTAGTCTCTATTTAAAACTGACCATTCCAATGTCTCAAGTCTATACTTAACGTTAATACTAGATTGTTGGGGAAACTGGAGCAACGGCGTGATCTCTGGTACAGCAGCAGAGAGCGTGAACAGACCACTTGCCTGGATTGTTAGTTATTAAAACAAAAATATGGTCTCATAGTCAACAACGATATAAACCCCGACCAATTGGGTTACTCCATTGTTGACTTTCGTTGAGTGTTTGTTTACAGCGGACAACCTACGCTTGGTCGCACACTCTCTGCTGCTGTAATTAAATAACTATAATATTAATAATGATTGGATAAGCACATTCAGCTAGACTATCTCGAGAACGACTAGAGACAATCAAAAAATATATACCCATCCGTGATTCTGTCAAGCAACAACTACAAGCGCGTCAGGAGTTTAAAGAAGGATTTGCAAAAGGTGCAGAAGAATTGTTTAAACCTATTACAAAGACTACTAAAGGTACTCTTCCCGCGTTGGAGAAAAACGCTGAAGCAACTGGAAAAAATAGTAAAGGGAACCAAGAAAACGAAAAAGATTCTAAAAGAGCTACCGGCTGAAATAGCTGCGGCTCAGCCACAATTACAAGAAGAAGTACAAGAAATACTTGAAGATATTGACCAAGCTCATGCTGAAGAAGGTGATGATACAAAGGATCGTACACCAAAACAAGCAAGAGCTAAAGTTATGCTGATTGATAAATTTACCATAGAAAGCGTTAATGATATTAGGAGAGCCAGAAACATAAAACAATTAGCTGTGAGTACCGCGAAAAGTTATAATAATAGAGAACAATTTCTGAAACAAGAGTATCGTGATCGTTTTGTAAGCCGTGATGACTGGAACAAATGGATATATCTCATACACTACAAAGTTAATCAAGTCAGAAATAACGATCAAAAATATATGGAGTTTAACGATGAGATAAAAATATATCTTTTACAGCAACAAAAAATAACTAGTCCAATGACAAGTAAGAAAGACGCTCCCGGCGCAACTGGAAGTGGCATTGGTACAAGTACCTGGCGAAGTGGTCTTATTACTCAATGTCCCAAAAATGTCCTTGCCGATGTTGATCGATTAGAAATCCTCATTGGAGGAAAACGAGCTGGTAATAATTCCCCAGAAATCATTAACGAAGCAGCTACTACTTGTCAAAGATTATTTACAGGTGGTATCATGGATATTAATGTTTATCGATCCCTCATTGATGAAATCGTTGATGATTATTATCACAGTGATTAATTAAATCAGTAGTAAGAAAATAGGATGATTATACATAACGCTCAACGTGGACCGACCATGGTCAGGGTGATAAATTCGCAATTACCAACCTATAAAGCGATTTACGGGTATGGACTCGGTGATATTGTTCAGGATCTATTTAGAAGGATAGCTCCAAAGGCGATACCGATTGTATAACAACTGGGAATGAAAGCTATTGATGTTGTTCGTGAAAAAGGTATTGGCGCTGTTGGTGATATTGCCGGTAAAGCATTCTCAGCAATCATGCATAGACTAGCACGATTAATACGATGAAAAGCTCAGCCAGTAAAATTACGCAGTAATGAAGTGATGCCTGCAAATGTTAGTAAAATAATAAATCAAGCTGCAAATCAAAAACTAGCAGAGTTAACTGGTGAAAAAGAAAAAAATATAACCGCAAGTCTGATAGCAGGAAGTGGTTTTTATGCTAACGATAGTAAATATAATAAAGATGTTCAAACGTGTATTTGATCCAGCATTCGACATGGACGTTCCAGTACTCGAAGGTGAGTCTGTGCGCGATTATCAGTATTATTCTTATGACGCACGTGTACCTGACGAACGTGGAAGAATCAAATTAAAAGTTCAGGATACAAGCAGATATTTCTTACCCGCTGAAGCATTTACTGAAGTAGAAGGTGAAATTCTAAAAGCAGACGGTACTGAATATGCCGCTGACACTAGTGTTGATTTTGTTAATAATGGTACTATGGCGTTGTTTAAAAATGCCACGTACCGTATCGACGGAAGAAATATTGAATCAATCGAGAATGACTTTGACGTTGCCACAACTATACCTGGTCTTGCAAGATACAGCGACGATTATTCAAGATCGGCCGGTCCATCAATGATGTTTCAAAAGGATAATTCTGATTCTCCCGAATATAAACAATATGAAATCGGACGTCCAAGAAACTTTGTCAGAAACGCCAACGTGGATGTGCAAAATATGATTATTAATGTTGATTTAGATTATAATTTTGGATTTAAATCACGTTGATCAATGTTGGAAGGTGGAAGTAGAAGATTTTCATGTGCATTTCCACTGACACATATCTTTGGATTTTGTAGAAATGTTAGAAAGGTTATTTTCGGAGCCAAGCATACAGTTGTACTCGTACGAAAGGCTACAGACGATGATGCAATATAGCGACCTGTTGGTGATGCTGATAAAGTAATTCTGACAAAAATTTCATTGTGGATGCCAGTAATGACTCCAACAATACCTGAGGAAGAACGTTTACTTTCTTTTATGAATCAAGGTGGTAAATCAACGTTGTCGTGGTTAATGATGACCATGACCACAGATGCTATTCAAAGCAACATTAATGGTTTATTCACATGGCAAACAGCATCACAGCAAGGTGTCTCTGTGCCGCGACACATATTTATTGCTCTTCAAGATACTGCACGAATAAACTCAAACGAGTAGTATAATGATATTTGATAAACTTGGGGTTAGTGAAATTTCTTTGAGGATAAATGGACATCAAGAACCAGCTGAGGATATGTTGCTACATTTCGATCAAAATCATGTAGCATGTGCATATCATCGTTTAATGTCAATTATGGGGTGTGATCAAAATGTTGATTCTAGTTTACAAATATCACAGCTAGATTTTACAACGCTGTATCCAATTTATTACTTTTCGCTGGAACACTTGGATTTATTCAGACAATCTGTCGTTGATATACACTTTCGAGCTCGTGCGACAAGAGGAGCAACTGCTAATTACAGAGCAATCGCTGTCATACTCAGCGATAAAACAATGTTGCTTGAAGGTGTTGGTGGTCGAATGAGAGTCATTGATGCCTCAGTCGAAAACATGTAATAAGATTTAAAATTAAGATATAAAATTATAAATGTCATATCATCATGTTAGTGTCAGTCTGACTCCTGGTCAGATTAAAAAGCTACAATCAGTATCAAAAGAAAATTGTGGAGTAAAAATATCCCTAAAGCGAGAACAAATCCAAGGTGGTTCAAATAAACTATCATTATCAGAACGTCAACTCAGACACTTCAGTGAAGCCAAACGATCAAAGACCGGCATACGACTTAATCTATCTGCGGGTGCCATTAAAGATATCGCTAAGACGGGTGGTATATTTCCACTTCTTGCAGCTATTCATAGCCGCTGCAGCCACAGCCGTTGCAAAAGGAGCTGCTTTGGGCGCTGTTGGAACTGCTGCTGAGATGGCACTAAAGAAATCAGCAGGAAAAGGAATCAAGAAAAAGGACGTGGTCTAAGACTAGCAGGAACCCGGTGCGGAGAGGGTTTAAGACTGCCAGGGACACTTCGTTGATTCTCCCCATGTCCAATTTTGATTTACTTGATGCTGCTAAGCAATTAAATATAAAAAGCTACAGAGGTGTTTTTATGCGTGATCAATTACCGCACAAACCAAACAATATTGAAACCGGTATCATAAATCTTGATAAAAATTCTGGTCCAGGTACTCATTGGGTTGCATACGCGATTTATCCACGCGGAATTGTTTATTTCGATTCTTTTGGGTTGGCACCACCAAAAGAATATTTAAGATATGTTAGCAACATGCAAAATATTCCAATCTGGTATTCAACATTACCAACACAAAAAATAACTGATCCTCCAATATGTGGCCGTGAAGTACTCGCTGTGCTCGACGCTGTATCATCATCAACAACACCACCTCATAAAATTGTGAACGAGTATACATCTTCGTCAACGTTTTAAACAGGTATTAATAAATATAATGGTAGATATTTACAGAAGATCAGCTAAGACTAAAACCCAACAAATAGGTGATTTATCCAAGTATGCAACTCTTGATCATCTCAGGAATGAAATTGATGATCTTTTAAATCTTGCAATTGTAGATAGTAATGAAGTCGTTATTTTTCAGGATAAACAAGGACGATAAAAATCAAGTAATATTCCGTTGACAGACATCCTTGTACGAATTACAAACGCGCTCAAAGACAATATTGTTGTATTTAATGGCGACGGTAGAATACAAGATTCTGGAAATTCAATCAAAAATTATCCTAAGAAAACCGGCGATATTTTTACTAGTATTATTGTCATGAAACAAAAACAAAATTACCGACGTAGAAGACCCAGTCATACCCACAGACGCAGCAACAAAAAAAAAAAAAAAACCTAGATGATCAAGAATCCAAGTTCATATCAGTTAACGATGGTATGATGCGTGCATTTCTCGACATGATCAACAGCGGAATTACCAATCTCAGAACACAAGAATCAGATTTTGACGCTGCAATAACGAAATATGTTGACGATAGCAACATCCCGATGACAACTTCGTTGACGACAATTAAAGATGGATTGATTGTATTTAGAACTGAATTTCCTAATCACGTACAAACGTTTCTAAATTTTCATAGAAACATAAACAGAGCTATTAATGAATTTTTTGGGAAATCCAGTGGTTGTTGATATTAAACATTCTGATATTAATGCGAGACTCAACGATATTGTCAGTGAAATTCCTGATATTGTTCAAAACACTAATCTGATTAAAATTCTTCACAATCAGATCACCAACGTGGTATACACAATAACATCAGGATCATCAACATGGTCACAGCAAAATAACACTATCAGACATACCGCGACGGTTACTGGTGTGTACAGGCTGTTCGTGTTCAGCTCTGCAAAATTTAGGATTTTTGCCACGTATCCATGGCGTCATTCAACCGATGATTTTTCTGGAACCATATCTATTGTATTAAATAAAGATACCGAAGAAATATTTATACTGGAACCATCCGATAAAAAATTAACTGCAGCGTCTTACTGGTGGTGTCTGGAATTTGTCGCTGAAACGCCTCAATTAGTTACTTAATAATAAATATAAATGTCAGCAAGCAAATACAGATATGAACAAGTGTGTTCATTACAAACTCAATTAAAAAATAGTTTTGACAATTATACAATAAAAATAAAAAAGAATATCGTAGACGTGTCGTTGTTACTGATATAATTGTTTATTCTGCATCTACCGTAGTAGCTGGAATCGGTGTATTACTGTCTGCGGTAACAATGACATCGCCAGCAGTTGTAACAATTTGTTTTTCAACCACAACAACAATTGCTGGTGTTCTTAATATAATTGCCAAAAAATATCTACATGGTGCGGCTGATAAATTGCATGAATATCAAATGTTGTTATCGGCGGCAACATAAGCACACGCCAAATTATCATCACTGATATCATCATGACTCAGTGATGGAATAATATCAGATCAGGAATTTGCAGAAATGCTCCTGGTTTATGAATCAGGATGTCAGCGTCACCTTGATTTAAAATCTTGATTTATTAATAATATCAAACGAATTGCTACAACAGATCGTCACTAATACAGCACCGCCAAAAACCACAATATCATCGAGTTCAACCATTCTTGAGTTTTGCATTAATTTTCCAACTGCAATTCCAGCAACAGAAATAGCACTAGCACAACTGGGGTTTATTACAGTTGGCCGAATATCAGATCAAAGTCTTTTGGTGGATTACCCGCAAACAATTCGCTGGTATTTGCAAATAAAAACCGCGACGACGGAGCTCCAGATTGGCTAGTAGTTAGTATTCCCACGGTAGTTATCAAACCGAACAGATCAATAATGAATTCCAGCGACGGATTAAATCAATCACTGGTAAAGAATCCAAGATCGCCGTTACTGTTCATGAACCAACGCTATCCGCGGTGACTGAAGTATATTCACCCGACTATGTCGTAGACATATATCAATCATCAATTAGAACTGTATTAGGTTGGATTTCACCACGGATAAAAAAATATTTATAAAAATCCCAGGATATAGAAATATTTATCCATGGAGTTTTATAGATAACAGTAATTATTTCACTGCGTCCGATGGTACAATACTTCCTAGACAAACAAAATGTGTATATAAATATAAATTTGAAAATGGAAAAGATATCAAATATGTTGATGAAGTATATTTAAAATTATTTTCCAAACAATTTAAATCTGAGCACAAATATGTATTCGGTGATTTACAAAATTTAATTATCAGTATAACGCAGTATTATAGCGATGATGTAAAACAACAGATCATTGAAACAATATAACATCTAAACCAAGTTGTATCAGATTTTGAATTTGCTCATAAAATTATCAAGGAAACATTGATCAGAGATAGAGAAATTCCTGAATTTAGGAATAAAAAAACATTTCTTGATCATTACAAAATAACTGAACAACAATTACCGACGTTTGTAATTCCTGGATTTGATACTACTGAACTAAAAAAATTAGAGATATCATCAATGATAATTTTCCCAAAATCGCCGAATCATGGAGAAAAGTAAATCCACCACCAGGTATACTCAGACACAACAACGATTCCTACGGTGGATGTCGTCATATGTCACCTGGTATTGTTAATATCACATCAACGATCGCGGTCAATCTCGTCTGTCATGTCATTGATGGCAGTTATCAAGTAAATACTGAAAACTCTAATCAAGACCAGCAAGGATACATTTTATATTCATTTACGCCACAGGTACCACCAGGATATTTAATTGTATTAGAACCAATTAATCCTGTTAATCTGAGATGTCACAATCCGCTATTATCAAGGATACATTTCAAGCTTACTGACACGACCGGACACCTTTTGGATTTGCAGAATGAAGTTTTGAGTATTAATCTGTATGTGCGTTCGTAAACAATACAACAGTTAACGAGAACATATTACAGTTGCATGTGATAGAGATCATGTTCACATTCTTGCACTAAATCTGATTCTGAATAAATGTTATTATATAATAAAATAAATCTGATTCTGAATAAATATTATAATCAGAATCTGAGTAAATATTATTATCAGAATAAATATTATAATCAAAATAAATACTATAATCAGTATAAATATTATTGTCAGAATAAATATTATAACCAGATTCTGAGTAGGTATTATTATAAGAATAAAAATAAATCAGAATCTTGAGCAAATATTATAATCAGAATCTAAATAAATATTATAATCAGAATAAATGTTATTATCTGAATAAATACTATAACCAGAATAAATATTATAATCAGAATAAATATTAATATTATGATCTGATAAATGTTATAACTTGAATAAATATTAGTATCTAATAAATGTTATAATCAGAATAAATATTACTATCTGAATTAATATTATAATCAAAATAAATATTATTATCTGATAAATGTTATAATCAGAAGAAATATTATTATCTAGATAAATGTTATAATCAGAATAAATATTATTATCTGAATAAATATTATAACCAGAATAAAGATTATTATATGAATAAATGATTCTGAGTAAATATTATAATCAGAATGAATATTATTATATGAATAAATGGTTCCGAATAAATATTATAATCTAAATATATATTATTATATGAATAATTCTCAGTAAATATTATAATCTGAATATATATTATTATATGAATAATTCTCAGTAAATATTATAATCTGAATATATATTATTATGTGAATAATTATTATAATCAGAATAATATTAATATTATTATATGAATAAATGATTCATAATAAATATTATAATCAGAATAAATATCAATATTATTATATGAATAAATGATTCTGAATAAATATTATAATCAGAATAAATATCAATATTATTATATGAATAAATGATTCTGAATAAATATTATAATAAGAATAAATATTAAGATTATCATATGAATAAATGATTCTGAATAAATATTATGATCTGATTTTGCATAAATATTATATAATCTGAATCAATATTATAATCAGAATAAATATTAATATTATTATATAAATAAATGATTCTGAATAAATATTATAATCAGACTAAATATTCATATTTTATATGAATAAATGATTCTGAATAAATATTATAATCAGAATAAATATTAATATTATTATCTGAATAAATATTATAATCTGAATATTATAACCTGAATAAATATTATATTCAGAATAAACATTATAATCAGAATAAATATTAATATTATAATCTGAATAAATATTATAATCAGAATAAATATTATAATCTGAATAAAAATAAATCTGATTCTGAATAATCATTATAATCTGAATAAAATAAATCTGATTCTGCATAAATATTATTATATGAATAAATGATTCTGAATAAATATCATAATCAGAATAAAAATAAATATTATTATAAATATTATTATACGAATAAATATTGTAATCAGAATAAAAATAAATATTATTATCTGAATAAATATGATTCTGAATAAATATTATAATCGGAATAAAAATAAATATTATTATAAATATTATTATACGAATAAATATTGTAATCAGAATAAAAATAAATATTATTATAAGAATAAATGATTCTGAATAATTATTATAATCAGAATAAATATTATTATATGAATAATTATTATAATTAGAATAAATATTAATATTATTGTATGGATAAATATCATAATCAGATAAAAATAAATATTATTATATGAATAAATATTATAATCTGATTCTGCATAAATATTATTATCAGCATAAATATCATAATCAGAATAAAAATAAATATTATATAAATGATAAATGATGCTGCATAAACGTTATTATCTGAATAAATATCATAATCAGAATTTAAAAAATGTTATTATATGAATAAATGATTCTGCATAAATATTATTATCTGCATAAATGTTATAATCTAATTCTGCATAAATATTATTATCTGAATAAATGACTAAATATCATAATCAGAAAAAAAAATATTATCTGAATAAATCATGAATGAATCAGAATCAGAATAAAAAAATATTATATGAATAAATAATTCTGAATAAATATTATTATCTGTATAAATATTATAATCTGATTCTGCATAAATATTATTACATGAATCATAATCAGAATAAAAAATAAATATTATTATCTGAATAAATGATTCTGAATAAATATCATATCATAATCAGAATAAATATTATTATGTGAATAAATCCTGAACATGAATCATAATCAAAATAAAAGTAAATAAATTTAAAAAAATAACAAAATAGGAGTACCTCATGAGCGAGTCGATGACGTCGGATATATATCTTTTTGGGTAATTGTTATATATTTTTTCTCACTGCAATTGTTGGATCGCTAAGCGCGACAGGGTTAATAAAAATACCCCCTAAGTGAACCCCGGGAGCTTTGAAGTTCAGGGGTGCCAGGAGAGTTTACACCTGGAATTATATTTTTTTTTTTTTTTTAACAATCACCCATACACAATGTAATATATCTCATCATCAACATGGTGGAATATTTATTTGTCCATTCTGAGGTCTCTATCCTCATTACTGGATTACCACATTTACCACACACACACACACACACACACACACACACACACACACACACACACACACACACACACACACACACACACACACACACACACACACACACACACACACATATATATATATATATATATATATATATAAGAGAGTTAGTTATATATATATATATATATATATATATATATATATATATATATATATATATATATATATATATATAATGAATATGTGGTGATACAGTAAAACCTAAAACCCTGATAGAAAACGGTCTATTAGTCATTCTGAGGGTGTCGAATTTATTACCGTGTAACATTACGCAATAACAAGGGAGATAAATGCTTGATTACTCTTAGCTAGAAGACAGGGTTATCTACCTTCTAATAATTTTTCTGCTTTTTGCAGTCTGGTAAATTTATCATGTAATCGTAATCGAGCAAACTCATCTCGGGAAGGGGATTTAATAGACTATTTTTTGTGAAAATCCATGATAAAATTTATCGACGATTTTTATTTGCTTTGAACCATACTTTGCTGTTTGTGTTGTAAATTTAAAGTACGGTGCCGGAACATAACTCATATGAATTTTGTTGAGTTAAGATCATCACTGGTCAATATCAAAGTCTTCATTGTATATTTTTATACACAAATATTTATTTAATTATTTTCCACAACCTTGTAAGATTGATTGGTAGAATTGTCCTAGTATACGCAATCATTGTACTGGTAAAAAAATATTATTATAAATCTGGATAACTCCAGCGAAGAAAGCGTTTGCTTGACGGAGTTATCTCCCTTCATGTGCCTGATACTGAAACGTGATTTTTTGTTCAAATTTATTCGAAAATGTTGATTTAGTTATATTATTTGCGACACAATATACCGAAGCTGAGTTAATACCAAAATGTTTGGCAGCTGTATATGTCCAAGGAAATATTATTTCTTCGCCTGTCTCTACATTCGTAGATATAACAACCTTTGCATATCGTGGGCCGCCAGTATTTCCAAATTTACAATTCTGACTGTGTAATAGCTTGTAAGATACATAAAGAATTAATTTTTGGATTCCCATCAATATGATCGATCTCAAATCCATCTTTGATCAATCCATACTAACATTCGTACATGAATCGATGTGAATGATATCTTTCGTTTCCAACAGTAAATCTGAGATAACCAGCATTATCAACAGTACCGACTGGGTTTTTTAATCTGCAGTTCCTGATTACACCATCACGATATGCCTCATAATTTTTAATGATAGGATGTGTTACAAATTGATTTACTCCATTTATACAATAATATTATTTGTTTAAATCATTATTTTGAAAATCTGGCGAGATAATCTCCTGCGGTTTTTACGGGAGATTCGACTCCACCGGCGCTATTTTTTATCGTAATATCGTTTCAATTCTCTGTATTTTTTACCACGCACTGTACACACAATTGAGTTTCTCCTCTAAACCCCACCACATCGTAAACACGGTTTTGGTCCTAGACACCCATTCCTAACGCTTTGCATGTGGTAACCACATAATTCATTTACGAAAGGTTTATTACAAGGAAGTGAAAAACCGATTTTGAGGCACCTGCATTTATTCTTTGTTTGAATCATTATATAATATTTTATACTTCAATATATATATATATATATATATATATATATATATATATATATATATATATATATATATATATATATATATATATATATATATATATATATATCCTAATTATAATATGGAAGACTTTGAGAAATTATCCGTAAATTAAACCTTCTAAAACCAGATCTGATCTCGACAAACTGCCGGAATCTAAAATTAGCTTTTTGATGCAAGATCTGGCTTTGGTAAATAAAGATATAACTGATCGTATCCGTGAAGCCAAGAGGGAATTTCGCGATGATGGCGCGGCTCATGTGTGGTCGACATTCAGAATCATGAGTACTGTATATACTAGAATGAATGACGGGCGAGGAAGGAAGATTATTAACTATCTCGACAATCAAAGATATTTGATCCTAATAAATTTTTTTGTGCAGACAGATGACGGCACTTGGATTATCAGTGACAAACGTAACCATCTCCGCTTGACACAGTCAGGATACACTGGAAATAACATTGTCACGTTAAATAAAAATTTCAAACCAGGAGTGTTGACTGGTATTGACAAACCATATTATGAACGAGCGTGACTGCAGTTGTTTATGCGTTATATCCGCTAAATAATAAACCGAATGTCGATGATCTTAAACCGATGAAACTGTCCTTGACAGAGTCAAGGTTAAATTGTGTAGCCGAGCGAATTACAGAACACTTCACAAACGTGATGCGTGGCAAAGGTTTAACTGATCTACGACGTAAAAAAATAAATGCGTGGGCAGAAAAAGTTAAAGATACCGGAGCGTCTATCAGAAATGTGGCTGAGTTAGGAAAAAGATTGAAATTCCCAATAACAGTGAAAACACTAACCGGAGAGATTTTGTACGAATCTAAATATAAATCAAGAGGAACCCCGATAACGATAATTGATCGTAATGCACATGCATGGACATCGGCCGTAACAATATTTCCACGAGATCAAACTGTTCAATTTTATGATGATTATATCTTTGATTTTATCAGAAATATTATTAAGAGTGACCCTGTATCCGTGTGGTTATTTCAGAGTTCAGAATCCGTGTATGATCAGTTTGTCCGTCCTAATGGAGAAATTTATCGTTCAGAATCACTCCGTGAGGAAATGAAAATTTGCATTAAAATATACTCCTGACAATATCCTGACAGACTCAGAGGTTGAACAATTAATGAATAATTGTTTTATCCTTCCATCAGTTGTTGCACATGCTGCTCAAAAGAAGAATTCATGGTCACCGACAAGATCGGAATTTCTTGATGATGTCCAACGTAGCTGCATCGAATATGGACACGGCGGATTGTGGAATACTGCACACGATTATAATGACGTTAAATCAGTTGATATGGTAGTATGTTATCCTGGAAGTTTTCTTGGATACGGAGAGTGTTCTGAATACTTTAAAAGATTTGGACATCCAACACACGAAATGACAAGAGTTGCGATAAATGGACCCTTACCAAATTTTGATTTGACTGGATTTGCCTGCATAGAGTCATTTGAGTTTACGGAAAATCTGCATCTAATTGTTTATGTTTGGTTTGGAAGACATTTCTCAGAAAAACATTGGGCTTCAATAGTACTATTACGATAGATGCTTGATGTAGCGATATTGATATCGTTGGTTGTAAGTGAAGCGATAATAACATATCGTCCGCAAAAACAAGTTTGGTTACCACCAACAAAGAAATATTCCCTGACAAAGTCAGGTGATGAAAATCCTGATGCGACTGATTACGAAAATAAAGTTGCAAAAGATCTCAGCAGAAAAATAATTGGTAAGTTTACTCAGGGTGGTTCATGTGATCATAAACGACATTGTACAATATTAATTATGGACGATGCCGAACTAGATTTTATAATTGCTGATACAACGAACAAAGGTATATTTATGAGTCTAAGTAATGCTTATTTGTCAGACGGAACTAAAATAGGTACAATTGTGAGATTTACTCATGGTGAGTCACCGTAATTTACTCATTCAAGATCTTCCATGCTCGCGAACGTTTCAATAAATTTATTATCAATAATAAACAGATTTCCTAATACAGCAGTCAGAGTTGCCACGGATTCATTTTATATAAAAAAATACACGGAGTCATTAAAACCATTACTAGGCGTTAATGAATCTTGGGGTGAATGGAGAATAAAACGAGAAAATATACTTGGCTATTCTGAATCCGCAGACGTTGAAATCAAGGAAATATATTACAAGAATAATAATCAAATATCAAAATCATCGGCACCATCTGTATATAATCCTGTGGCCAGACATAAAACCGTTTATCTCAATGGGTGTGGTGGTTCTGGTAAAACAACATGTGCGATTGAACTATTCCTGAATAAATGTTCAGATATGATTGTTTTAACATCTACACACAGACTCGCCAGAGAAATGAATGAACGAGGAGTAAAATCTCAAACTTATCACAGCTTTTTCAGATGGTGCGGAGACGCATGGACTCCCGAACGAATGGGTGAAAAATACGTTTCTGGAATTATTATCTGGGATGAAATTTGTACGGTATCGCTAGAAGTATTAAAAATATTTCTTGATTGGTTATTGACAAAAATACTGCTGTGATAATGTGTGGTGATCATGGTCAACCACCACCTTTTGTTTGACAGTCTCAGCACGAATGGTTAAAAACATTTGTAAATTATTACGAAGAAATAACTGATGACCATAGAGCTATTGACGAACCATTGAAAGAATTTTAAAAGTTGATCAGACTGCAGCCAGATAGAATACAGTGTGAGATAATGCGTGAAATAATTCCAGAAACTCTTATGAATGATTTTTGGAATTATTGGAGGCCAGTTGATTTGAGAGTTGCAAGTAGAAAGATAGTTCGTGATACACTGCAACAACAATGATTTCTGTTACATAAAGAAAAGTTTTCAAATCTACCTGTACCATTGTGTTATCGCCCATCGGATACGCGACGACAGAATATTGAAGTTAAAATTCCAAGAATTAATGAGAAACAAAATCTTGTACTAAATGATATTGCTTTAGTTCCTGTAGATGTTGTTGAGAGCGCGTTAACGCCTGACGGAATCAAGGATTAAACTCCATGGTCACTAGGGTACGCTACAACGATTCATTCGTCACAAGGATTAACTATTTCTGATCAAAATATTTGGATTATTGATGATCGGATCGAATGGTCAAATTTAGTTTATCTCGCAATGTCTTGAGTCAGAAGAATATCTCAGCTGCGAAGGGTTCTCATAGACGATGATGTAAGTCTGAAGATATCAGCGACGAAATTGTCAAGAAAAAATTATCTGGTTATAAACAATGTGACAAAAAAATAAAAATAAGCGCGACTTTGATCTCAATGAATTTATTATGACGCTAAAACAACGACAGAATAATCATTGTTTAAGTTGTAACACAGTAATGTTGTGGCAGTATTCGAATAATAATCCAAGACAGTTTACCGTAGATAGAATTAATAGTAGTCTTGGTCACACACGGGAAAATGTGATGTAGACCTGTCTTGAGTGTAATCGACGTCGGGGCGCCAGTTTACAAAAGTGAGCGCGATGGTATTTGTGTGTCTTCAGGAATTGCTTGCAATTGTTCACGTACAAATCCACGTTGAGGAGCAGTTGAATGCAGTCTGTAGATTGCAGGCCTACCCGTGGATCTAACCACACTAGAAATTTTATGTGTGGTCACACTCCAGATAAGATAAGTTGCTCTTTTTCTACCCCCTTCAAGTTCACCGGGTTCGTATAAATATTTGGCAGTCACATTACCTAACACTGGTTGTTGTGAAAAGTCATGTCGTTGTATTGGTATATGTTTGTTTTTTTTGTGATCGCATTAGCAGGCTTCATGGCAGTTGCACGAGTGATTTCACTATTTAACGCAGCTATCACACTTGGTAATCTTGCAACCCATTCACGAGATCTCTTGTCTGCCTGAACTATTTCCTTCACATACTGGTATCCAAATAATCTCTCAGCAAGCGTTCGATTAAATCGTTCAATGATTGCCTGATCGCGATGAATTGCAGTGTGTCCTCGTCTAATTTTGACATTATGTTTATTTCATCAGAGATGATACTGCACCAAGAAACGTCTTGCCAGGATCAACCTGTAATAGTTGTGGCCATCCTAGACAACCACGTTGATAAATTCATTCAAACGGAGATTCAACTTCACTTGCTGTTTTTGCTGATAGTGGTTCTGCTTCTTTATATCTACTTGCAGCATCAACGACAGTTAACGCGTATTTATATGTGCGTGATTGACGTCTACCAATTTTAATAGTATCATGTGGTAAAAACAAAATATCTGCTTGATGAACTTCATTGAGAACACTGACATCAAAATACGCGAAATGAATTTTTTTAGGCGATGATAGATAGATTTGCCAGATTGCCTGTCATCCTAACCAATTTTCAGCAACAGAACGTGAAACATTTGCTGCATCAGCAAGTTTACTAATCGCTGCTCTGCCTCTCCAATATCCCCATGGACTATAATAAACCGATTCCATTATGATAATAATCAGTTGATTAATTACCAGCCCCTAAAACCAGTTTACTTTTCATCGCAGATTTCACCAGAAAACTAGCGAGTTTTTCTCTGAGAGATTTATTCTTGATAGAATTTAACGCATGAATCAACTTCACATCTGCAATGTCATTGTTGCAAATCTTTACTTTTATACGCAACATCATGAATATGACACGCTTGATCAATTGCGTTTATTGGATACTCTCCAGGTCTTGGCTGGTCTCGTTCGTCAAGTCGAATATCAAGTAGGGTTCAAGGACCACAATAATTTTATCCAGGAAGATGTTTCTCACCAGGGTATGTAGCCCATGGAGTCCCTGGTAGTTTTCCCAGGGAAGCAGCGATATCCCCACCTGTCTTCAGGCTAGACGAAATAATTTTGTATTTTTTTTTTTGTACCACATTTCACACACTTCCTGTAAGTGCACGCCTTTTATTTTTTGTTATTACTGTTGTTAATCCAGTGGTTGGAGTGGGTGCTCTACATCGAACGCAATATAAATTCATATTATTTATCATATGGATATAATTGACTTCTCAGCAACACGAAAGCTGGAGCCAGTCAGGCATCACCCAGCGCTACCGAATTCTATCAGGATGATAATAATTGGACCATCTGGGTCTGGTAAGACGCAATTGTTGCTTAATCTGATAATGAGATGGCTTAAGTGGGATAAGTTATATTTAGTAGCGCCATCCGTAGATGATCAGAGATGTTATGAAGTACTTAAAGATTTTAATGAAAATGCAAGGTTGCTGGATGAAGACGGCAGCACCGATGGTGTTGTTGACTTTATCACCGATATTGATGAAGCCCCATCTGTAGATGATCTTGATGGACTTATTAATAACCTAGTAGTATATAATGATGTGATGCTGAACAAACAATCAAATCCTGCCAGAATATTTTCCAGAGGTAAACACAAAAATACGGATGTAATTTATATTACCCAGCGTGATACACAAATACCTAAAGTTATCAGAGACAACTGTAATATTTTAGTTGTGCTTAATGGAGTTGATACCCATACGTTACGAAACATTCATCAAACGTGGTGTTCAGGAGATATGGATATAATTAAATTTAAAATTTTCTTTTCAGCAGCACAGTCTAAACCGCACGGTTTTATCACAATAAATTTACAAGATCCTAGGTCGAGGTATCGTATAGGTCTTGATAAAATCTTTGGATAAAAAAGCCAGAGCAGCAGAGAGTGCGCGACCAAGCGTAGGTTGTCCGCAAGTAAATAGACACTCAACGAAAATCAACGATGGAGTAACCCAATTGGTCGGGGTTTATATCGTCGTTGACTATTGAGACCATAATTTTGTTTTAATTAGTAACAATCCAAGCAAGTGGTCTGTTCACACTCTCTGCTGCTGGTACTTAATCATAATTCACAATTCTCAAGTACTGGCATAATATGCCGTTTAAAAGCATTAAGTGAATCAAATAATTTACATGTGAGGAACGATACAAAGTGGCTGTCTAGTTTTCCATTAAATTCAACATTGTTTCAATTGAAGCACCAATTTGCTATATCTCTTATGATGTATGAAGGATACTCTGTGCAGAACTAAGTAGTAACAAAATAGAATTTAATCCGACTGTGAACTGACAGGCCAGGCATTTAAAAGCGATGTTTCATCATTATAATTGTTGAATATGTGAATGTACAGTCATTACACTGTGACTAAATCATAGCTGTTCTTGGAAAAATGCTATTCTTCGTATACAAGTAGCACATTATCAATTGCACGTAATACTTAATGAATGTGCATAAGGACTAGAACTTTTCGTTATCGTTAATTATTATTGCCCCAATTCAAACGTGATTTTGTTTAATTACAAGATGCTTTCTCGTCAATGATCTCTTCGACATAAAATGTTTCCTGAGGTAAAAACGATGACCTTGAAATTGATTTTGACAACACGTTCTGCGTCGTCTTTTACCACAAAATATGCCAATGAAACCGTCAAGAAACAATACTTTAACCTCAACAACAAGTTGAACGTTCTCGAAGATAAGTTAATCTTATTAAATACTCACTCTTTAGGGTATGATTCTATGACGACGATGGTGGATAGATCAGGAAGACAGCTTGAGCATCTCCTCGGAGATGGGAATCATTAGAAACATGTCACGATAGTTTCTGTTAATGAAAGTAATTGTATTGAATGGAGGATAACATTATAGGAAGCTGGCTAACAGAGCAAAAAGGAAATAGAGAAAAAACTCTCAAAATAAAAAAAAAGGAGACGGAGGGAAATGAAATAAACTTGTTAAAAAATAAGAATTAAATAAACTTAAATTTTTCGAGGAAAAAACTTTTAATTTGTATAACGCATATTCTACTTGAAAAGATGCATGACGAGTAACCGCTCGGCTGTCAATAAACAATCCTATAGCAAATATTCATATGGACCACTTAACAATTGCATCATCAAGCTAAGCTCTCTTCAAATACGGTTTATTTGCAATTTGGTAGAAAAGTGAAGATGACAAAGTTGATTAAGGAAGACTACCGCCAACACCTCAGATAGATCTCATCTTACGTTGCGAACTAGAATTGAAGGAATTGATAACGTAAAAATAGCCATGTCCTTGAAACAAATACAATGTCAATATCACGTGGAGTAATACAAAAAAAACCCTTTACCATTGGAGTATGGTACTTCTAGTAAACTCTGTCCAAATACAGTTTGCATGTGCCTTTTTGCAATAGTTTTAAGAATATAATGTCAATGGACATGTTTGGATGGGACAACTACCGCTAATTTCAATGAAAGACCTGAAAAGCATATTATACGCCCACCACATCTGCAATTATCATCTAGTCGTTTATTTCTTCTTAGGTCACAATGACACTGACGTTTGACCTCTTGTCCCCCCAATTATACTTCTTTCATAATCTACATGTAACCCATCCACAAAGATTGGCTCTGGTCTGTTGTGCAAACCTGATGTTATTGTGCAGAAACCATTTGTCTTCTCTCAGTCAGTGATACTGACCAATGGCCTTCTTATCCTAAATCGAGTGCTTCCTTACCCAAAGTGCAACCATCCTCGAAGTCTAGTCACTGTGGATGGTGAACAGGTCGCGCTATTTTGCAGAAACCAGTTTGCTCTTTATTCTCAGTGATCTTAAATTGTAATTTTGTCCGCAAAAATCAATAGATTTCTTCCTTATGAAAGTGCAAACCATCCATAAAAAGCGCTTTATTTGTCAAAAACCATTGTTCTCCCAATTACAGTGATCTTTGACATTTTGAAATCAAAATTTATTGGGTTGTTCCTTGTCACAAGTGCAAGCCATCCAAAAAGTTTGGAAACTGCAGACGGTTGAAAATTCATTCTCGTTATTGTTATGAATCCAATTATTTAGTTTCGTCACAGTCGCCTTGACATTTGACCCTTTGACCACGGAGAAGCTGCCCATAAAGACTGATATCTATATTTCGTGAAAACATTCAAGTCACTGTACGCAAACCACTGTTCTTCTTTCAGTCATACTGATGTTGACCCTGAGCTTTTGACACTGAAATCGATCAGATTCGTCTTTACTCCATGTACATGCAATCCTGAAAGTTTGGCAATTGTGAATTGTGGTCAACTTGAATAATTGTGTGGAAAAGAAAACAGTTACAGACACTCTGTGTGTGTGTGTGTGTGTGTGTGTGTGTGTGTGTGTGTGTGTGTGTGATATTTGGATTTTTAACGTAGGTTTAACAATTTGTCAGTCATATCGCTGCGATGACTGCAGTGTTGTAGTTTCAGTTTATAGTGATGTCTAATACTGGGGCATCATGCAGCAGACATGTAGCATAATGTCCCACCAGATCACATTATTCTGACACCAGGCGGACCAGTCCTAACGCTAACCTCTTAATGCTGAGGGCATAGCGATGCAGCTGTTAATACCATTTTATAAGTCTTTGGTATGACTAGGCCGGGGTTCGAACCCACGACCTCCCGCATCCGAAGCGGACGCTCTAACCACTAGGCCACCGGAGCCTTCAGTTACAGACTGACTGACGGACGGAATGATAACATCAATACATAACGATCCGTATTATGGCGGGCGCATTATGTTTAATCTTTGATGAAACAGACGAAAGTTGCCAGTCGATACTTTTTTTTTCTTACAATTTTGTAGTTTCGCAAAATATTATGTTTGTATATATTTTGTACTTGTTTATTTGACATCGCTTCTACTTTCTGATTCATTCGCTTCTGATCAATGGAAGGAACTAAGAACAAATATTGTCAGCAAGGAAGTGAAACATAAAGATTTATTACACATTGCAATTCGAAGATAAATACACTTCATGATGATGATAATGAAGATGTTGATGCTAAAGGCGGTGCTAGTATGTATCCATCAACGCAACTCGTTCTGAAGGCTTGATTGGTATAAACCAGTCATATATTTTACCAACTTGCATTCTTCTTCTTCTTCTTCTTCTTCTTCTTCTTATTATTATTATTATTATTATTATTATTAGTAGTAGTAGTAGTAGTAGTAGTAGTAGTAACAGTAAATAATAGTAGTAGTAGCAGTCGTTGCTTCAATGAATATTTCTTTTATCCGATATCGCATGAAGAATACTCTTCCCTAACTGCATTACTGTTACATTAAGTGACCAAAGCATTCCGATATAAGCAAAGCAATATAACAATATTCCAAGAGACCAGAGATGATGTAATTGGAGACAAGAGCACACGTTTTTCCCAGGCTAAAATAATAAAACGTTACTAGAGTAGCCTTTAGGTAAATTCTTACAGAGAGGTTTGGAAATACTAAAAGATTCAGATCGTTTTAATAAAAATCGTGTCTACTTTTTTTTACTTGCGACCGGATATAGCACCATCAGTAGTGAAATATAGCTTTGTCTGTCCAATCAAAAACGTCATTAATGTTAAACTTATCATCACCAATAACAAAATATTTGTGTACATTAGGAAGGCCACTTGTTGTTCCTTCACCTACTGAATCACCATTTTTGTGATGTAAACTTGATTCCACGCGTCTTCCTGCATGTCGCAAGAGGCGACTGATGAAGGCAGCCTGTTTCCAGACGGTTGCTTCATGTGTCGGTTGGGGAGAAAGTCCTGGTAGTTGCGCGCCGGATATTCCTAGTGATTGCCACTGCAATGCAGCAATTACTTTAGCCACAATTCAGGCTAAACCAGTGCTCAGAAGAACCCGGTCAGCTAGTCTCGTAAAGATTCAGGAGTTATGTCAGCGCGAGACAATGTTTCACTATGTTCTCATTCTTTTAAGTGCCACCACATCGACTAAGGGAAACCTATATTTTTATGTGTTCAAAATGAGCAAAAGACATGACCTCTGAAGGCTATGCGAAGGTCATTTGAGGAATGATTCTACATTACTCCATTATATCAACATATGTAGCCCCAAACGCAATAAATCAGATTCTATGTTGCCGTATTCGGTTTTGAAGCGGATGGGAAGCACTGGTGATAAAGTAATTGCCTTTCATTATGGGAAAACACAACAAACCATCACTGAATTGTGGGAGAGTTTTTGTAAATGAATCAGGAATGATTCAGACACTGGAGCAGCTGAAGACCCAATCCATACCTCCTTGGTCCATATAAATTCCATCATTCAAAGCCGCTTGTAGTGATTCCTGTCAAAGTATCCAAAGTCTATCTATTAAGGGACGTAGATTGCTGGAGTGAACTTGAGATTCTTGAGAAACTCAGATCCAAAAGTGTCTCCCAAGTGAAACGAATTACCATTAATATAAAAGGCAGGTTGATTCCAACTAGCAAGAACAATTACGCGATTCACTGCCAGTTTACACGAATGTATCAAAGCCATGTTCTTGAACATCCAATTGGACCATTTCATTCCTAAACCCCTTGCGGTACTTTAACTGCCATAAAGATAGTCAACTCAGAAATGACTGCGAAGCGAAAAAATTCTCTCTTGTATGTGGATAGGAGTAGCACAATGGATAGTCATACAAGAAGAAATAAAATCGAGTATTAACTGCCGATGTGACCACGTCTCTTACTTCTTCAAAGATTGCCCAAAGTAGAAACTCGAGAAAGAGATGCAAAGCGCAAAGTACGAAAAAGGCACGATTTTCACTCAGGCCTGAACATTTTTGTTATCTACGCATTCAATTAACTTGGAAGTAAAATTTTTCGCCAGCCGAGCAAAGTCTTTCGCAAATCCTGTCCATACACCCACATAGACATTACATGGCGATAGGGTGAGACCAAATTTAAAGTCTTGATGCCTCCGAAACCAGTACGGACAGCTATTTAAACTGAAACTGAAGCAGAAGAGTTTATCAGAATGAGTCTTCGTGGAATTTTATGTAATAATTTTGATATTTTGTTAGCCATGCTAGCTCAGTAGCTGTGAAAGGTTAGAGAACATTTAACAAGTGTGCTAATCGATACTATTAATTCAATAGCTATACTAGTAATAAAAACCATTCTGTCAATAGTTATACTAGTAATAAAAACTATTCTGTCAATAGTTATACTAGTAATAAAAACCATTCTGTCAATAGTTATACTAGTAATAAAAACCATTCTTTCAATAGTTATACTAGTAATAAAAACCATTCTGTCAATAGTTATACTAGCAATAAAAACCATTCTGTCAATAGTTATACAAGTAATAAAAACCATTCTTTCAATAGTTATACTAGTAACAAAAACCATTCTTTCAATAGTTATACTAGTAATAAAAACCATTCTGTCAATAGTTCAACTAGTGTGCTAACTAAAACCATTAACGCAATAGTTTGACTAGTATCGTAGAGAGTTTTCCATAAATAGATCTTAGTCTTGTCCATATCGCCAATACAAGTGGGTTGAAGTAAAAGAAATCACAGGTGTGCGAGACATTTTCTATATCTTCATTTTATTCTTGCCTTAACCCGATACCAGTTTGTAGGTGTACAAATTTCCAGCTGTGCTAGGATGTTAGATATTTTTAATGTTTTTTGTAAGTGTTGAATTCTATACGAATGTCCCAGGATTCTCAATCTGCAAACTGCTTGATAACAGCTGATAACTAATAAATACTATCGAAACCAAAACCTACTCCAAAAATCTCATATTGTAACTAATTTATAGGTCATCAAGTGCCATGTTCTCTCTTCATTTACCATTTTGTGACTAAATCGTTCATTCATTCATATATATATATATATATATATATATATATATATATATATATATATATATATATATATATCGAATAATTTTACTTTGTCATTTTGTTGTGTTTTGCTCATTGTCTGTAAGTTTGTGCATACTACATTGAACTGAATGAATAGAAACTCTAGGCTATATAAACCAGAGCAAACGTGATTCAATAATACTAGTGAAACTGTTGAATTCACTGGCTACTTGACAGGCGCTCCACTATTTTAACTCTCTCTCTCTCTTGTATGTGTATGAAAAACGCTGCTTCCAAGAAAATGTTTTTCTCCGACTCAAATCCCTCTCTTAAAACACATACGAACTGCATAGGTCGATAAGCCAGCCCACTATAACGTTTGAGGGACCCCCATTAATTGGTCGATATAATTATGTTTCTATTGTTCCCATTCTACTGAATTTACTGAAATGGGCTGAGGGACTGTCAAACAGTATTGAAATGGCGAAATGTTTTAAAGATAATATGAACTGGACAGTACCTGACGTCTTTGCTTCAAAACATCATCTTGGTCCTTAGGCTGTGACTAACGACATACCTGTTAGTATGTTAGTACCAGTAAGTAGCTTGTGTTGACAAAGAAAGTTGCTATACAACAATGTACGTGACCTCTTATTCGTGATTCGTTTTGGTTGTACTGAAAACATTTTAAATCTAACATCAGTCTATAATTTCTTGTGAGCTTTACAATGTAACTGCGCCTTTAAGGTCTCGGTTCTCTTTGTTACAAAATCTTACGAATATTGTATTGAATTTCATGAGCAGGACCGTGTCCTTGATAAGGTACATGTACATGAAACGATAATGTGCAATAGTTAACTAGACAGTAAACAGATGAGCATAGTAAACAGATGAGCATGCAATTGCATATCTAGATTCCACAACCAACATACAAAGATGCAAAACAGCAAACTAAATCAATAAAGTACGTTCAAAAAGCGCTTTATCACAAATCAATGACACAGAGAGATAAATATATCACTCACCGGCCGTGTCTTGCCAGAATGATTGCTTAGCGTCGTTTGTTTCGGGTATATATGGGGCCCTTGAAGGGAGGCTTACTCTGTCTACAGTTGACGCAGTGGATAAATAGATATTAGTATGTACTAGTAGCAGGGTCGGTTTAACCGCTAGAACTTATTCGGCCTCCTATGTACACTAAAAAATGAAATTATTAAATTATCAAGCCGAATGTTTATTAATACTAATGAACAGTCAGGGTCGACAAGAGGGGGGGGGGAGGGAGATAACCGGGGATATATCCCCGGGGCACGGGCTGAACAACGCTTTTCAATTTTATAAAAGAAAATTTTTCTTTGAACAAGAACTAGGAGAGGCCCAGGTGTTTCTTACTCCAGGGCCCATGATCGCTCTCTACGGCCCTGTGAACAGTTTATAATAAGTGATGGCGGGGGGATGGGGGGGGGGGGCGAAAGATGGAAGGTTCACCTTGGGCGCCAAATGTCCTTGCACGGGCCTTGACTAGTAGGGACGTACAGAGAAGTAAGTATTAGGTAGTTAGGTAAGTGATCTACATTGTGTACAGAGATTCAGTTCCATTGAAACTGAAGTTCCCTAATGTGTGGTTAGTATAACGGAAGAACTCAAAATAGTTAGTCAGAAGTATATATAAAATTATCCTTAGGTGGACACAATTTCGTGATATATTAGGAATTACATATGTATTTTCACACAGGAGAGTGGGTTGAAAGATAGGGGACAGCTGTTTTACATAGAAAGTAAAACAACCCACTAATTGACATGCGGAAAACGAACACGATTCATAATTATACATAGATCTAAGAATTCATTTGAACATGAAAGAGCCAGTCTTCTCGCTGACGAGTATACACAGAAATCATAGCCTTGTATAGGATGATGGGCAGATGCAAAAGATCTACTGATACAAGAGCGACCTTAGTTTACCATTTTACAATAAATTCAGCTGACTTGTACCGAGATTCATATGAAGTGTAATGCACAAAATACACCTATTAACGGGCTATAAACAAACTAAGAAGGTAATGTACAAAATCAGAGCATGGAATTTATCAAATTCGTATTAGAAACTACACACGTTGTGCTCGCGTCACACACACATCCATCCATCCATCCATACAGACATAGCAAGGGATCAAGAACAGAGAAAGAAAGGATTTAATGACTTAGAACAGTGACCACGTACATTTGAAACAAGAGAGATTAAAGATGGAAAATAACTTAGAACAATTCGTAGAATGATAGGCAATGAAATTACAAATAGTCATTGCAACATCTGGCCTCAGATTTGCAAAATGAAATTCGCTAAATGAATGTAAGACACGATAGTAGTAATATGTGAGAACTGGGGGCAGTTTGGTGCTGTTAGGGGGCAGTAGTGATAGGAGACACTTGTGGTCCATAGGGTTAACATTAGTGGGACACATGGGGGCGGTTTGGGACTACTGGAGAAAGTTGGGTCTATTGAGACAAATGGGTTTTAATTTGTGCGGAAGACACTGACATACAAAAAGACACACAGTCACACAATACACATAGAACTCTCCCTACACATTTTTGGCAAAAGTGAAATAGTATATTTTCTAGGTATGTGAGGGCCCTGAAAAGGGTCGTTGGGTTTTCTTTTACTTCTGCCTTGCCTCCATTTCTTCCACCAATTCTTTACTGAATGAGGGAACTTCACCTTCCTTTATTTCTTCCTCAGGGATCCAGTCGGGGTGGCCCATTTTCCAAAGCTTCTCCTGGACCGTGCTCCAGCTCTCATTAAGGCGATTGACGTCTTTCAGTTTCTTCTTGTTCTCCACTTCCTTTCTTTCCTTGGTACGGGCAGCTTTGATCTTTTCAGTTTCCTCAGCAATGACTTCTTTAATGAGGCTCTTGACTCTTTGAAGTGCAGCCACTTCCCTGCCGACTCGACTTAAAGTGTAACTCTGAGCCCCTACTTGCTGTAGTAGCTGCTCAATGTCCACCATGATATCGACCGCTTTCTGCAACTTTTCTGTCTTGATATTCTCCAATAGTTTCTTCTTGTCTTAATGACGACGAACGGTACAACTAACGAATTCGTCTCTTTATATACCTGAAGTTCGAACTTGAAGGTAAACATCCCTCACACAAAAATACATATCACATACAAGACCTTAACATGGAAAAATAATCTCGCTCGGACCTAAATGAAACTCTCTCTCTCTCTCTCTCTCTCTCTCTCTCTCTCTCTCTCTCTCTCTCTCTCTCTCAACGTTTTACAAACACACTACACTCCATATAACATACATTCGATAGGGAAAGTTTTTGTTAGGAAAGACAAAGACAAACACATACATAGACATGCATGCATACATACATACATACATACATACATACATACACTTTTGAAAAGGGAAATAATTTTTAAGTAAAGACAAACACATCTATACATCAAGCCTACAACACACATACAAACACACATTTTTTTTTATAAGGGAAAGGACCTTTTTGTTGGGAAATGACATAAACAAACTAAGACACGCACTATTACGTATGTCCAAACACAAACACAAACTCAAAAAATCACATATAAACACAAACGTATACAAATATTTTTGGCACAACGATAAGCGTCTTTTTTCTAGAGATCTGTTGGCTCCACAAACACATCGTCTGCTCCATCGATCTCCACCATATGGATTGATAGAGATCGGCAATGCCGAGGAGTTTGTGTGGTTTCAGAACCCCAGTCCTCCGTTTCATGGATTCTGAAGGCTCTTTCCTCAGCACTCCACGATCTGCTTGTGGATGTTGTGGTTGCTGTGGCCGTTGTGGTGGCTGCTACGGTGGTAGTAAAGGCAGCTCCGAAGTCTAATTCTCTGTCTGTGGTACTATTACCCTCTATTGTGGTGGTTGCCGCTGCGGTGCTGTCCTTGCCACAAGTTTCACCACACAGGTTTGTCCTAGCATCAGATGAGGCAAAACCACATTTATTCTTTTCGTCTTCTTCTTCTTCTTTCTTCCTCTAGGTTCTATAAAGCTGCTGCTTCCTGAGTTGCGTCCATGACCAGTTCGTCCAGGAGTCGATGAGTATGTTCCTGGTGCACGTGGAGTTCGTTCCATGAGCTTCTGCAGTCTGTTCATTTACTTGGGTCTTAATGCTTCAACTATGGTCACCAGATTGACTGACTGACTGACTGAACTTGAAATTGTAGTCGTATTCGCTCATTCGGACATACAGGGCTGGTTTATGCCCACACCTTGGGCTATTTAATTTTATCGTACGGGAGGGAAAAAGAGCCACATTGCCACCAGTTATTATGTACTTTGAGGGAGTGACGTATGTAAGGTGAAGTTGTTTGCATTTAAAACATGCGCAATGGAGAGAATGTTGGCATACCTTTATGCTGCTTTGAAGTAATGTGACTGACATTTCTTTGGATATTGTACTTTTGGAAATTGTAAATGATCTTAGCACACCGCTAACTAAAATGACTGCTCCCTTGTGCTCCAAAAATCAGCCTGAATTTGTCTAAAGTACACTATCATTAGCAGCTATTAAAATAGGGAAAATGAATTTTGCCAGACTCGACAATACCAGTTTCTGAAAGTGCAATGAATCAATTAACAAATATATAAAATGTAAAAAAAAGTTATCTGCTCTTGTTTTTACAATTTACCTCTGAAGTTCAGGAAGTGAAAATGACCCAGTGGAGCTAGCACTTTTTTGAAAGGTGCACATCTGGAGTAAGGCCAAGCTGTATACTCTATAACCCATAATACACCCATCAATCATACACCAAAATAGAAGTAATTAAAGGTTCTTTGAACAATACTTAAGATATACAAGGTCTTTTTTAAATAGCCAGTATAACTAGTGAGGAAACCCGGGGGAATTCTTTTTCTTTAAAATTCTAACCTATGCAAAATACGAAACTGTAGAGCGCCACGCATTTATGCATACACAGTATGCTATTTAATTCTAGTGTCGAGGGCAATAAAGTGTCTGATCGCTGGGAGAGTGGAAATCGATCCAAACACGCACTCGTCTACAGTTAAGTCTATAGTGCAGTATAAGACGTCCTGGGGGGGGGGGGAGTAAAGCCACACGTGACGACATCCCGGTTCCGTGCATACACGCTCGTCCTCGCATTTGATTACTAGATGATTGGAAGTCGGCCCAAACACTTGTCTTTGATGTCCAAGAAGGGGAGGGAGGGAAAGGATTCGGCAGATGACTCCCTACGTCAACCGTTCCTGGACGCTTGGTCAAAGCTTTGCCCGGGTATCTAATTGGGGCTGTTTGCCTACTGCCAATTTAGTGTTAGCCACTTTCGTAATTAGAGTAGAAACATCAATTGTACATTTTACTACACATGTGTGTTACGATTCTATCGTCATGAACTAAGCAACAGGAAAATAACCCGAAAGATTTTGTAAAGCTTAACAAACAATTTGAATTATCAACGTTATAAATGAAAATGTGAGAGGAACTTACAGTATTATGAAGTGAATCCAATCCAATCCTTATAAAAGTCTATGAAAGTCTTAAATGAATGAAAATGTCCTTATAAATTTAAATACCGGAAATGTAATGGTCCTCCGAGAACAGTGACGTTATCAAGATGGTGTTGTCCAGAATTCCTTCTAATAACTGATAACAGTTCCCGAATAATATTATAGTCCAAATAATGAGCTTTGTATTGTTATGTATATTTAATTTAGTTGTTTATTTGTTAGTTTAAAAAAAAATAATTTCATTTCGTTACATGCTATTGTAATGTAACACTGTATGCTGGACTTGATCTTGTCCAAAACTGAGTTCATTTCTGCTTGACCTGACTGACTTTTTTATTTTTGTTTTATTATTTCATGTTTCGTCAACACCTAATAGATAGACAAATTATTGTCTATGTTTATGGGCTTAATATCAGGATCTTTATTAATATACTTAGTAAATATGTTGATCTGGATCAGGGTTTTGGACTTCCGTAAGTGAATTTTACAGGTTATGGTTTTGATTTTGTAAACATCAGGCTCATTATAGAAGGTTATTTTCCATTAGGTAATTATTTTTTTTATAGAAAATACTAATTATGACCTGAGGTCAAGTACGTTTTTGGACTTCTTCGGGACGTTTACTGAATTTTATTCAGGACTTAATATTACTAGGACTTGTGTCTGTATTTCTTGGATTATTTTGAGATTTAGTTAGCAGTACCGTAAGTTTTTTTTTTTTCTTCTCATTTTCACTTTGTATTCTAGGGAAATAAATTATTTGTTAAATTTTACAAAGCTTGTTGTCTTTCACTCTCTCCTGTTACTTATTTTAAGAGCATAGACTAGTAACACTATATCCACTGAACAGTCCAAGCAAATGTTTTTCCTCTCGCATAATATTAAAGTACGACATAAAACACGTCTGCAGACGGAGCACAAGAAATGTCAATGGTTCCAAAACCGGAATGAACTTGATTGCTCAGTCCTCACCTTAGCTACACCGTCTATTGCAACTGTACTTTGCCATATGGCCATAGAACACAATTAATTTTACTATATATTCTCTACATTTGTTTCTCAGTACTGAACTTTCCACTGTGTGACAATCAATACAAATCATATGTCAATCTAAAATACCTTCAAAGATGACTTTACGGTGAAGTTCTTGTCAGGGGTTGACCTGCATTTTTTTGAGAGGCTGAATTGTAAACAAAACACCATACAATGGCACACAGATTTCACTTCCGGATCATTACCAAGGCCTTATTATTCACTGTGCACTGTCGCCGAAATACACACAGACAACCACACCATAAGCTCATATTCTAAAGAATAAACAATTGCCTTTAAATCCTTACCAAGAATGCCTAAATCTAACTCTTGTATCACCACCAAACGGAGACAGGAAAAAATGATCTAAAAATAGACTGGGACTACATTCGTGGGTACTGAACTGGAACTATTAATTGTGACCTAAGGCCTGAAAGGCCCAATTTGTATGGCCAATTTTAGTCAAACTTTTATACTTGCAGGCCACACTTATTTCAACTTTAAACATGAAGTCTTTTGGAATTTCCTTGCAAACAAGACATGTGACAGCTGTCAGAAAGTGTGTAGTGGTGGTGTTCCACAGGGTGCAAGTTGTGGTCCAAGTGTTCTTGAGAAACCAAAACTAAATTTGCTATATCTTCCTTAATTACAGGAATTTTTCAATGCAGTAAAAACCTAATTGGAATACATGATAAGGCCTGTCTGAAAATATGTTTGAAATTTTAAAATAATGATATATTAAATTTTAATGGAAATTTAAATAAACATTTAAATTTTAAAAACTAAATTTTTTAAAAAAATTAAATTTTCACACAAGTTATAACATTCAGTTTGACAGATTTAAGGCAGCAAAGTTGATTAATGAATGGCATTTAAAACAAATGGTAGTTTGGGTCTGTACAACTGATAACATTTTTCCAGGGGTACTGAAGCATGATAGCTCACAGTGATTTTGGCAGCAAATTGCAATATGCCTATCCAGATGCATATAGGTGTACACACTAAAGAAACAATGACAGGTGCTATGTTCCACATTTATTGTGTCAGGTACTTGGGCAGTTGTTTGTATAACTAATAGTGCACTCAAATTTAAAGTTTTGGTGGGACCACTACCCTGTTTTATAGCAAAAATGCATCCCATTTTAATGTCGATAACTACAAAAGTCAACAATGTGATAGGAAAATACAGTTTCAGGGAGGTTCCACCTTACTGAACAATGGTGCGAATCTCTCTCATGAAGATCTAAGCCATGTCTTTGAGGTGCTGTATATCAGTGTGCTGATATGAACTAATCTTGGTCACTTATAGCAGTACACTGCACATGTCCTTTATGAGACCTTGCTATCACCACCGGACTACTGGAGAGCTTCCAAACTGATCCAACTCTAACACTTTGTTCCAGATACCAGGCTAGACCTGAAAATATATAACATGTTTCATTTAATTCTAGAAAACAGTAAGATGTAGGCAAATGAAGTTAAAATGTGTTGGATATGGTGATTTCAAAATAACATTCAGGTTGCAAACATGGGAAAAAATAGTAAACTTTACAGAGTGACACTCAGAAATGTGAAGCAATGGGCATGTATTAAAGTGATAAATGCATCCTAAAAATAGATGATGTTTCTACAAGCATATTTAGCCATTTACAGGTTAAATAACTAATCAGGTAGAGTATGTATCATCAAGTTTAAGGCAATGTTGGAACGGTGAGGTTTGATCATTGGTGCAAACATTAGTACATACCAGTATACTGAAAAGTCAAATGACAATGTACCAAATTAAAATTTATTACTATAAGCAATCTTATTCATGAGGAAAATAACAATTTTGGATATTGTGAGTGAATACAGCCAAATGTGGCCACACAGATCAACTATAGGTACCAACAGATCCTATATCATCAACCAAATGTGAAATTCTGGTCCCCAAAACTTGAAAACAAGGATGGACATTTGCATGTGTGGGACATATGCAATGTACTTATTAAAATCACATGTGCAAAAATAATTCAAATGATCTGTTTGAACATTTTCAGTCTATTTTTAAGAGTGTTGGTTACCAGTTATTAAGCTCAATGATTCAATGGAATCAGATATCAGCTGATGCTGCAATACCTCACTCTGTCAAAGTACAAAATTGAAATATGTTACCATACAGAGGCATATTCATGATGAAAATAACATCTTGGATATTTGAAGTGCACACAGCCAGAACTGAGCCTTACAGGTTCACTATAGATACTATGTCAGCCTATAGGATGTACTGAATGCCAACTTTTGATCCCTTACATTCTAAAATATATGCATATTTGTTCATGTCAGCTATGTAACCATGTTAAGAGTAGTTGTATAAAGTTAAATTCAAATAATCTGTTTGAATATTTCTTATGTAATCTTTAGAGTGTCAGTTAACAAATATTATTAGTAATTAATAATGCATAAAGCAAAATGGATCATTAGAATTCCCATAATATCATCTAGGCCACAATGCCGCACTACATCAATCAATATCTTAAAGAAACTGAACAATAAAATGGAATGCATTCTGTGTTCAACTTACATCCTTTTGCTGTTTTCTTACATGCAAGGGTAAATATACCTGGGGAAAGTATATTTTATCCCTTTGACCTGTATTTCATTCTCTGACAGCTTAATATGATTTTGTAGAGAACTTGAGCAGGTTCTAGTATAAAGTCTTCATCTCTGTCCTCTCACTAAATACCCTATAACTATGTTTATAAACAATTACTGATAGCTATACAAGCAGATATGTGTTACTCAGGAAGTCACCCCATCATAAACACATAAATTAACTGCTTGGACCCCAAATAAATAGTTTCAATGACCTAAAGGTACAATACAAAATAGAATTTTGTCTTCATGTATTTTAAATGAAGGTCTCATTTTGACTTACAAAGATATTTTCTCTGATAAAATTTGACAAATATCCATCATTTGAGCTTGTATATGGTGTAGGATTATATACATGCTGATATCATTTAATATCATTCCCAATAAATATTATATATGTGCCTTTTTGGTGGAAAAATTTTATTTTTTATTTTTTTTTAAAATTTCATTTAAATTTTTAAAATAAAAATCAATTTTTTAGTTTTAATTTCATTCTTATATTTTTAAAGTCAATATACATAACATATTAAAATTTCATGTGTCTATCATTAATAATAAAGATTTTATACCAGTTTAAACTTTACTCAAATACTGCACTGACAGGCCATAGAACACAATTAATTTTACTATATATTCTCTACATTTGTTTCTCAGTACTGAACTTTCCACTGTGTGACAATCAATACAAATCATATGTTAATCTAAAATACCTTCAAAGATGACTTTACGGTGAAGTTCTTGTCAGGGGTTGACCTGCATTTTTTTGAGAGGCTGAATTGTAAACAAAACACCATGCAATGGAACACAGATTTCACTTCCGGATCATCACCAAGGCCTTATTACTCACTGTGCACTGTCGCCGAAATACACACAGACAACCACACCATAAGCTCATATTCTAAAGAATAAACAATTGCCTTTAAATCCTTACCAAGAATGCCTAAATCTAACTCTTGTATCACCACCAAACGGAGACAGGAAAAAAATGATCTAAAAATAGACTGGGACTACATTCGTGGGTACTGAACTGGAACTATTAATTGTGACATAAGGCCATATACCCAGACCCGGCTGGTTGCGTGTGCGAAGTGCGCGATGCACAAAGGAGCCTTTTCATTTCCTGTTCGTTTCATTTGCAATTTATTCAAAAAAAAATTTTGGAAAGGCGCCTGGAAGGGCGCCAAACATTCATCGCACGCACAAGAAAAACACCACGCGCCGGGCCTGCATATACCCTACGTGGCAAATAACAGCACACACGTAAGTATCTCTTTATAGATCCTATGTAACAACTACGATACTCAGGTCACGAATGCAAAATTTAACTAAAGATATTCTATTAGATTTACAGCCATGAATAAAAATTATAAATATCAGATAAAATCATGTACCTGGAGTTACAAAACATAGAGATATACATAAAGGTGAAAATTTGGAATATTGTGTACGGAGTGAACATTGTTATTGTGAAAGGAAAAAAAAAAAATGCGGAGTCAAAGTTACTTTTTTTTATACTTTTGAGGCCATACTTGGGAATTTTAGGAAAATGGGTCTGCACTGGTTGCTTCACTCCCCCACCTCTAAAACCCTCTAAAACCCCTGGGCCTTCGATTTTTTTCGTTTGGTTGTAGTTCCCAAATCAAAAGAAGAAGTGAAGGCTTGTCCTCATTTCTTGTGCCCTCAAGTTCCAGCTGGATACAATTGAAAGGCCAAGACCTTTCAATGCGTTCATCGCCTGGGTGGGTATCATATTCATCGCCAGCGTCATATTCTCTTCCAAATTGCTTCTTCCTAAACTCGCTGTCGACTGTAGCCAGACTGACGAACGTGCCGCTCCATTAGAGTCGTGCACGTACGGCATCATTTTCTATGGCGGTCGTAGAAGAGAAGCGCCAATGCCGTTTTAGAAAGAGGATGTCGCAGGGTACGGTATTGATGCGATCGCAAGGCACAGCATCGCACTCGAGTTTATCATTGAACTTGAACCTCTCGCTCGCTTGTGGCTGTAAGGAATGATTCATCTTTCTAACTCTGCGTTTGCAGTCGAAATCAAGTGTCGGTCTTGGAAGTCTTCCTTTTTATGATGGAGCTCGGCGTGTCCATAAGGTAAAGTGTTGTGGTCTGGAAGCCGCACTCGTTTCAGTTACACGATTTCATAGATTTTATCCCAAGGGTGACAGACAATTCGGGGTTTTTATAACCAAACGATTTTGTGCGGCTCCAAGGTGGTCACGCAAAAGTGTTGATCCTCTCCAGAGGCAGAGCTTCTTTCACCACGCCAAAATTTACCACTTGACTCGCTCGATAATTCAGTATCAATACTTTGATATTCCAGTTGGTATGCATTTCTTCTCGTCGCTGTCGGCATTGGTAGCCATAACATTTGGGACCACCGATAGCAAACTCAGGATCTTGTCTTCGGGTGCTCTTCCATCCAAGCCATTAAACGGCCCCTTTCAATTTCTGGGTCATACCTCTCACGCCGATGGTTGTAGATGCAACTACATGTGTCAAAGTACAGGGCACGGTCTCCTAAAAGGTGTAAGGCTTTGTTCAATTTTAAGAGAGCATTGACTGTTACGACGGCTGCAATGACAACATTTCCAAACTCGTCGGGACATACAAACTGTGGCTTTTCTTCGTAATTGACAAAGATCAAATCTCCACGAACGGCGCCCACTTGTTTCATCCGTTTATCTTTGTCGCCAACCAGTTCAAAGTAGCGGTATGGATCTGCTAAATACTCCGTTTTGGGTAAACACGGCCGTTGTGTCATTTTTCCCCACAAGCAGTTGAACATGACTTTGGCAAACGAGCGTCTTCCTTCTTTCTTTTCTACGTGGACTAAAATGATGACTTCGATGGAACGGTACTGCTATTTGAATTTTTCTTGATCTTCGGGAATATGACACCAGGAGGGATAGCCGCTGGCTTCTTGTTTTTAGGTTTAGAAATTGGTTGACGTAGCCCGAGAAAATGCCTTTCTGGGAGTCGTCATCCTTTTGGGAGGATTATCTGTTTGGAAAGTGGTAAATTTCGTAGAATTTTAACAAGCGGTATTCCGGATCTAGAGCATGAAGCAATTCCACGCTGACACACGTTCCTGTGAAAGCGCGTTTGTCTTGGGTGTGATGACAAGGCTGGTCTTGGTTACAGGTTTTGGCACAGGTACGGCACAAAGGAAACGCCTGTTTTCCTTGGTAATGGTGTGGTAAAACGGGCTAGTAGAAGTCGGTGGGAGGTAAACCTTTACATTTGATCACGCCTGCGTATTGGCAAATGTGCTCCTCGTCGATGTGTTCTGTCAACATTTTGGGGGTGTCCTGTTGTTTTGCACACCCAAGAATAACGTAAACACATATCTATGTAAGCAGCAGAGAGGGTGAACCCTACAACTTTTGTAGAGACCTTATTTTTGAAAATTAAGGGTTCCTACGAAGGCTGAAAAAAGAAGTTTTTGCCTTAATAATGAAAACTTCTTTAATTGACCAGATTTTTTCACAATCTGGTCACATACGTATGTCATTCACCCTCTCTGCTGCTATAAATTAAACAGCCAGTACAGATATTATCAATAATGAGTATTGGAGAACCACACTCAGCTAAATTAGCTCGAGAGCGACTAGAGGCAATTAAAAAATATCTACATCTTCGTGATTCTGTTAAGCAACAACTACAATCACGTCAGGAATCTCGATTTGAATTTGAGGAGGATACAAAACAGTTATTTAAACCTATCACTGAGACCACTAAAGGTATTCAACCTGTGTTAGAGAAAACCGCTGAAGCTACAACTGCAACACAGAAGGTTATTGGAGCATTACCAAACCAAATTAAGGAAGCTATAGAGTCTGCCGATAAAACACGCGCTGAAATTCAAGATGTTAAAAATATTGTAGAGGATCTGTCTAAACCAGAATTAAAAACTCTGTATTTTAATCAACAAGGCTATATAGAAGTTATAAATGATCCTGTTAAAGTTGCTGCGGTGGGATATCAGATTCGGAGTCAGCTTCTAAAGCCAGAATTTTATAACACTCCAGAAAACGAGTGGAATGCTAGGGTATTTCGGGAGCACAAGGGTATTTCACAAATCAGTAAAAAATATAAAGAAGAATATAATGATTTTGTTAATAAAGTTAATGAAATGAAAGAACAATTTAGAATACCAGTTACATCATCAAAAAAGCAGAAATCTCGACGGCGGAGACAACCATCACCACAACAATTTGAATTATCACCAGTATCATCACCATATCTCAAATTTCCATCACCAGAGCAACCAAGGCCACGACTACAACCACTACTACAACGACAAGAAGAAGAATCACGACAACCAGTTAGAATAACAGAGGAAGAATATCAAGATCCTGGCGCAACTGGAAGTGGTTTAGGGAGTGGTCTTATTACTTGTCCCAATAACGTTCTCGCTGATGTCGATCGACTAGAAATCCTCATCGGAGGAAAACGAGCTGGTAATAATTCCACAGAAATTATTAATGAAGTAGCTGATATTTGTAAACGATTATTTAGTGGCGGCATCATGGATATTAATGTGTATCGATCCCTTATTAATGAAATCGCCGACGATTATTACAGTGATTAGATACAATTAGTGATAAAAGCAGTTAATAATAAAATGATCGTGCATGGTACTCAACGTGGACCTACCATGGTCAGGGTAATAAACTCTCGATTACCAGTATACAGAGCAACCTACGGAGATGGATTAGGTGATGTTGTTCAGGGTCTGTTTAGAAGGATAGCCCCAAAAGCAATACCGATTGCAAAGCAGCTAGGAATGAAAGCTATTGATGTTGTTCGTGAAAAAGGTATAGGCGCTGTTGGTAATCTCGCTAGCAAAGCGTTTTCAGCAATTAAGATAGACTATCACGATTAATACGCAGACCGACCCGACCTCAACCTGTGAAATTACCTAGCACTGAAGTGATGCCCGCAAGTGTAAGTAACATAATAAATCAAGCCGCTAATCAAAAACTAGCGGAGTTAGCTGATGTCCCGATGTCGGAAAAGGAAAAAAATATAACCGCTAGTCTGATAGCAGGAAGTGGTCTTCGAGTTAGACGAAGACGATAATAATAAAGATGTTTAAGCGCATATCTGACCCCGCGTTTGACATGGACGCACCAATTCTCAAAGATGAGTCTGTGCGCGATTATCAGTATTATTCTTACGACGCACGAATTCCAGATCAGCGTGGACGAATTGAACTACAGGTTCAAGATACAAGTAGATATTTCCTACCCGCTGAAGCATTTATCGAAGTTGAAGGTGAAATTATAAAGACAGATAATACCGAGTACGCCGCTGAGGATAGAACTGGTTTTGTTAATAATGGTATTATGGCGTTGTTTGATAGCGCTACATACATGATTGACGGAAAAAATATTGAATCAATTCAGAAAGACGTTGACGTTGCCACAACGATATTAGGTCTTGCAAGATACAGCGACGATTACTCAAGATCAGCTGGTCCATCAATGATGTTCTCAAAAGATACTTCTGACCACCCTGACAGTAGGCAACACAATTTAGTACAAACAGCACGTGCTACTGCATTAGATCCACAACCAGTTGGAATGATAGACCGGCCTGCTGATAATTTTCCGTTATTGCACAGTATTAATCCAAATTTCAACTTAGGATTTTCAGCGCGTCGATTAATGTTAAAAGGTAATAGAAAAACATTTTCATGTGCGATTCCACTGTCACACATCTTTGGATTCTGTAGAAATGTTAGAAACGTTATTTTTGGAGCTAAACACACAGTTGTACTTGTGCGAAAAAGCGATGATAATGATGCAATGTGGCACGTTGAAGGAGTTAATGATGCCCTGCGCTGGTTACATTACTTGTGCGACAAGGAAGACAAATAGATCCAACATGCTCGCAACGGAGGAGGCGAAAAGACCATTGGAAGGTATTCGGTGGATGGCTGGGACTTAGAAAACCCGAAGATCGTGTACGAGTTTAACGGGTGCTTATTTCACGGATGTCCCATCTGCTACCATGAACGTAAGACGACAAATCAGTTTTTACAACGAACCATGGAAGATTTGTACCAGACCACTTGTCAGCGACGCATGAAGTTAGAAGAGCAAGGATACCAAGTGGTAGAAATGTGGGAACACGAGTACGATCACCGTTTGAAAACCGATCCCGAGTTTAAGCGCATCGTGGAAAGTTACAAGCTGGTGGACCCACTGAACCCACGGGACAGTTTGTACGGAGGACAGATGAATGCCACCTGTTTGCTGTACCAAGCCGACGAGGAGAAAGGAGAAGAAATCAAATACTTGGACGTGTGTTCGCTGTATCCGTACGTGTGCAAATACTGTCACTTTTCCGCAGGGCACCCGTAATTGCTGACGGAGCACATCGACGGACAACATTCGCCAATACGAAGGAATGATGAAATGTAAAGTCTTGCCTCCCACTTACTTGTACCATCCCGTTTTACCTCACCATTGCCAAGGAAAACTGATGTTTCCCTTGTGCAGTACTTGTGTCGAAACGTGCAACCAAGATCAACCTTGTCAGCACACTCAGGAAGAACGCGCCTTGACAGGAACGTGGGTCAGCGTGGAATTGTTCAAAGCTCTGGACTTGGGATACCAACTGTTAGAAGTGTACGAAATTTACCACTTTCCCAAGACAGAAAAATACCACAAGGGCGACGAGACTCAAAAAGGCATTTTCGCACACTACGTGAATGCCTTTTTGAATCCTTCCTGGTGCGACACTCTCGAAGACCAAAAGAAATTGAAAGAGAAATACTGGGAGCAGGAAGGCATCACTTTAGACCACGTCGAGAAAAACAAAGGAAGGCGATCGTTTGCTAAAGTGATGTTAAATTGTTTATGGGGCAAAATGGCACAACAACCGTGTTTACCCAAGACGGAGTATTTTACAGAACCTTCTCGCTACTTTTAAATGATTCAAGACAAAACCAAATACATGAAACACGTGAATGTCGTTCGTGAGGACTTGATCTTAGTCAATTACGAAGAAGAACTGGACTTTGTAGAAGTCGACGAATTTGGAAATGTCATCATTGCGGCTTACGTGACAGCCCATGCTCGTTTAAAACTGTACGAAGCTTTAGAACTGTTAGGAGATCGTGTGATGTATTTTGACAGGGACAGTTGCATTTACATCGATCGTCTGGGTCAACCTGACCCTGTCATCGAAGGAGACCGTTTAGGAGCCTTGACGGACGAGTATCCCGACGACAAGATTCTAAGTTTTGCAAGTGGCTGCCCCAAACATTACAGCTACGAATACCTTGACCCACAAGGAGAAGTACACACGGAGTGTAAAGTGAAAGGATTGACTCTCAATTATCGCACCAGTTGACTGGTGAACATTGGCGTCTTGAAAGAAGCCTTGCAGTCTAGACAGGATGGAAATTTTAAAGTGACCACCCACGATCCGCACAAGATTGTACGTTTACCCACACATCAAATCGTTAGCCGACCCTTGGAAAAAGTCTATCAAATCGTGTACCAGAAGCGAGTTCGTCTTCCCAACCACTTCACTTTACCGTACGGTCACGACCTTATTGGCCAGCATATAAAAAAGGACAGTGTTCAAGACCGATAGTTCATTGTGACTACCATTGCCAAGCGAGAAAGATGAATCCTTTCAAACAGCAAGGAAAGAGCAAACTCGAGTGCGATGCTCTGCCTTGCGATGGCAGGGATGCCGTACGCTATGACCTTAGCGATTCAGTACCACATCATGGGAACTTTGCTATAACTACTACTACCATACCTACCATGGAAAGTGATGCTGTGCGTGTCAAACCTGACGGATGCGAAAGCGATGCCACTCGTTATCGTACTCCGTTTCACCTTACTGGTTTTCATGGTGGATGTCATCATTACGAAACCATACGGCTACCACCCTACGGATGTCATTCAAAACTGAGCAAAGTCCTGCATATTTCACCGTACCCTCATCGAAATGAACGTGTGGAAGACGAATATTCGTTCCCTGTGCGTTTGCCTGAATACTGTGACTTTGAAAGTCGGATCCAAACCTTCCGAGGAAAATGGCCAAAATATCTGGAAGGACCTACGCCCGAAGAATTAGCTAGAGCCGGATTTATCTACTTGGGCTAAAGGGATAAAGTCAAGTGCTTTAACTGCGGTGTGTCACTTCACGAGTGGGAGAAGAAAGATAGAGTTTACCTGGAACATGCTCGATGGTCTCCAGATTGTCACTACCTACCTTTAGTGGGACCTCGTCATTGAAGTGGGCATACCATGTCGTGTAAGAAACCAGCTACGTGGCTAGGAGTCAAACGTTGGACAACCCCTAGACAAGTATTTAAACCCCATTTGAAAAATAATCTTCAAACATTACCAAACGAATTGCAAGAGAAGATCTACAAGGACATTTGGCTGGGACTTGCCAGAGCAAAATCTCAATTTGTGACTGAGGAACTTTTATGTCGAGAAATTCACAAGAGGAAATTGACAAAAGTCAACAAACAAGTCAGATTTCTCTGGATCAAGGGTGCGTTCTTCCTAATATTCCGCTTTAGACCATTTACATTTGAAGATTTTATTGACATTCTTGACCGATTCCTGGAATGGCAGTGGTCAGAAATTACTCACTATGTTCGTTACTTTCGATCTAGGCGAAGTGTTTGACTGATATGGTCATGGATACTTTACAAGAGAACATTCGTGGTTTGCCTGTGGAGTTGAGAGAACACATTTACCGCGAGTTGGTCAAAATACAAGTGAAGCGCAAAGAACAATTGCATCCGTTACGTCACCGATGTTTAAACCACTGGTACCTGAAAGCTATAAAAGGACTGATTCTGATGAAAGTGTTCCAGTGGTCAGACATTGATCAGCTACTCGTAGGCGAGAAGGATTGGTTTGTTGTTAGTGATTGTATGTACTACAAGGTAGACTTACTGCAACGAATTCCAGAAGAAGAGTTAGAGTGTTACCAAAATCTCTTACACAACGTAAACTTAGTTCAAGAGGAAACTTTTGAACGGTGTGTGATGTGCAAGTTAGTGACCAAACAATTTAGATTTGCCACTGGAGTACGACCAACTCTGTGCAGAAAGTACACGTATTGTCTCCGACAAAAAGAGTTATAAAAACGGACTACCATGCCACGACCTTTATCATTCGTGATACAACAGATTCCGTGGAAGGAAATCAATGACACTATTCAAACGGTGGAGGATTACGATCGCCTATTACGAGAACTGTGTTCATTGAATTGGGGTCGCCGTGTAGTGTGTGTCTTAGTGACTTGCTTTCTGGGATTTCGTTTACCAGCCGATTCCTTGTGGACTCTTTACTAACAGTACGTATCTCTCCAAAAAGCATGAAAGTAGTTCCTTTGAATGTACACGAGAGACTCATTCTGCTCAAAGCTTTGCGCTTTCATCATGATACTTCTCAACCCCTAAGGGAAAACAAGATTCGTCAACTTTTAGGCACTGAAGATGTATACGACGACGTGTGTATAGCTTGTGACTTACACCCTCACTGGAAAGATGTACGTGACTGGAAAAGTTGGGGTTTTGAGGCTTGGACAAAAGAAGTGGCACACTATGCCCAAGATTTGTAATCCTAAAAAATTAAAACGTTCAGTGAAAAAAGTAACTTTTAAAGCAGTGTTAGTGACAGTGCCAGAAGAAGAAGAAGTCGTGACCGAGGAAAACCACTCTCTTCAGGACAGGACCGTTATCGACATCCCCGAAAGGCCATCCTGGAAGGACTCTTGTGTGACTGTGCCAAGGAGTGTAGAGACTCCAAGAACATTTCACACTACCCCTACGATTTCACCTCTTGATCACCACAAATGTTGTACAGAGACTTGTTTATATTCCACTATGATCGTTTTGATGTGTCTTTTATTCAGGTACTTAACCATTTGGCTTTTATGTATTTTTGTCTTTCGTGTTGGTCACAATTAAAGATGATAATAAACGTGTCCTGAAAAAAGTATAAAAACTCTTGTCTTGTCTGTCTTCGTGTCAAAAGTGACATTTCTTACACTACTATGGCTACCTTTACTGTCTCTGCTCCCTCTTCCTCTACTGTCAAAGTCATTGTCGAACACGTAGATCGGACTAGTTGGGAGGCCTTGTATCTTCGCCATCCCTTTAACATGCTCATTGCAGGACCTAGCGATTCCGGCAAAACCGAATTTGTCAAACGTTTGATCGAACATAAACATCATTTGATCGATTGTCCACCTCAACGAATCGTGTGGTGTTACAAAGAGTGGCAATCGGCGTACAGTCTTCTGCGAGAAAGTGAAGGCGATTCCATCGTCTTTGTGGAAGGCATTCCTGGCGAGGACGACGGGATCGTGTCTGACCCTAGTCACACTCATTTGGTTATTTTTGACGACATGTTAGGAGAAGACGAAGCAGAAATTAAACTCCGGTTTACGGGCAAAGGGCATCATCGTAATGCCAGTGTCATTTACATCACCCAAAATTTGTTTCAACAAAGTAAAGCCCACCGTACCGTCAGTCTTAATGCTCATTACGTGGTGTTGTTTAAAAGTCCTAGAGATAAATCGCAAGTGCAAGTCTTAGCCAAACAGTTAGGAACACCTTGGCTGACTCATGCGTACGACGATGCCACTCAAACCCCACACGCTTATTTACTCGTGGATTTAAAACCACCACTCCCGATTATTTGCGATTTCGTACCCATCTGTTTCACCACTGGTGCCAAGACGGAGGGCCTGTCGTGTACATGTCCCCTTCGTCGACTTAACCACAATCACAATCACCAAAACAAGTGTATAAAACCTCGGCCACTTTGGCTCTGTCTCACACATCGTCAACATGACGTCCCTTCAGTCTCATCTTCCCATCAAATTGATTCGTGCCTTGTACGGTATCAGTCGCAAAAAATTCACAAATACGTGCTCGTGCCTTAGAAGCTAGTCTCAAAGAAGTCTTACGATGGTTTACGGTGACAGCACGTCAATTACTGCAAGGCATCATTCAGATTCCACATCAAACCAAACGTTTGTTTGAGAGAAACAAAGTAGCCTTGACGCAGCTAGCCGATCATCGCATCGACACTCAAACCAAGAAGCAAATCATTTTGAAACCTAGAGGAAGCGGTTCTCTAGGAGGTGTCATCATTCGTTCCCTCTTAAAATGGGATCCTAATGCTCCCAAAGTCGTCCCCAAGAAAAAAGCCACGACCAAACGTACCCAGAAGAAAAAGGAAAAGAGCAACGGTGTCAAGACCAGGTCACAGCCTCAGAAAAAGAAGAAGAAAAGTCCACAGAAAACAGTTTCAACCCACAAGAGAGAGTCTCCAAAAACTTCTCCTCCAGCGGTGATACCCTCTTCCTCTTTAGCGGCAGTGGCCGCTGCTCACAAAGCACCTGCCCCCAAAATCAAAGTCCAAGAAAGAACGGGTGTGTTACAGAATTTACTGGATTTGTCCAAGCAAGAACTGTCCCGATTTAGTCCGTTGCGAACTCCTTCACGACGTGTGTTGCCTGTCATCAAGTTGATACGACGTAAAGACAATCAGTGGCGACGCATTCCAGTATAAAAAGACCTGAGGCAAACAATACGGATTAGTGTTTTTGTGCTGCTAAACGCCCAAAGATGTCCCCTCCAAGAAGTGCACACCGTTACCATCGTGTTCCTTCTTCGGTTCAAAAAGGAAAAGGAAAACGAGGAAGACAGTCACGTCATCCTAAAAAGCGCTTAGCCAAACATCGACGTCACCCCTAGAAGAGACACATTCGTCCAAAGAAAACAAGGAGCAACCAAAGGGGAGGATATGCTACGGCAGTTCTCAAAGGGATTGATTTTACAAGATTCAACCGTAAAAAAGAATAAAAGGACGTATGTCGAGCCATGGATGTCAGTGTATGTTGTGCAACAAAAGGTGGCTCCTCATTGTCGTTCTCCTGTCCAGAAACGAAAAATAAAAAGAAAAAGACAGCTTCGTCATCCGAAAAAACGCTTAGCCGAACATCGACGTCACCCCCAGAAAAGACACACTCATCCAAAGATAAAGAGGAGCCACCAAAGAGGAGGATTCTTTGGCGATTTTAGAAAACACATCGGCACCTTTATGACGAAGTGATAGTCCCCAAAAAAGGATAAAAGACCGTGTAACAAGTCATCGACGTTAGTGTATTTTTTGCTTTGTGCCACGGAACCAACGAACCAACCGAGAAAGATGTCACCCCAAAAAAGACATTCCTCTTCTGCCCCCAAAGGAAGAAAAGGAAAGGACTGCCACCTCGTTTAGCCAAACGTTGGGACATGTTGTCCGTCCTGTCCAAAGCTCCTCCACCCGTGCAAAAAAACTCATTCAAACTACCTCCAAAGACGTCATCGATACCGTGTGCGAATGTTGTCTGAATGTCTTGAAAGGCACAATACCTTTGTCTAAACACCAGAAAGAATGCTTAGCCAAACATCGACACGTTCTTCGCCAAATGGTCCAAAAGAAAATACCCATTGGTCAAAAGAAAAAGATGTTGGTGTAACGCGGAGGAATTTTGCCCTTTTTGCCTATGTTACTGAAAGGAGCAATGGGAACAATAGAAGGACCCTTATTGAAAGGAGTAAAGGGAACAATATGAGGACCCTTGCTGAAAGGACTATTGGGAAACATCCTGGGAGGATGAAGATAAAAAGGTCCAAGAAGATAAAAGGGACCTTTGGAGTCAAAAGATCTCAGACGTGATCCTTGAAATCCGATGGAAGGACGAAAACTGGTTTTAGTGCCTTACAAACGATGGATGGAATACCATCGTTGGCAAGAACAATGAACCCCGCATTTACCTCCCAATCCTCATTTGACCAAGATGTCCCAGTTACAACACGAATTGCAAGCATTGATGGATCGCAGCGATTTGTCAGAAACGGAAAAATCTCAACGGTACGGTCAATTGTTGCAACGACTGCAACTCTTTCACCAGAAAGCTTTAGACGAAACATCTCTACCCACTCTGAAAGATTTTAAGGCCTTGATGAAAAGTTCACCAACACCACCACTACCACCTCCATTGGTTAAGACAGATACAGCCCCACGGTTGCCTGAGGAAGAAGAGGCAAACGAAGTCTTTCAAACACCGTAAGCAGCTCCCATCCCTAGTAAGATTGCAGCGTCCTTGTTGACCCTTTCCCCTACACCGCAACGAGAAGAACTTAAAGCTTGGGTTAAAAAGATGATGTCCACTCCACCTTCGACAAGTAAATGAAAGAAGTGAAAGCAGAAGTGAAAAAAGAAAAGAAGACCAAAGCCATTCCATTACCACCACCACCGACACTACCACCAAAGCTACCTTCGACTTCTACTCCTGTGGCACATCGGACACGCAAAGCCGTTTCTAAACCACTTCAGAGTACCATAAGCGAAGAGTGGATCACTTATTAAAAAAAGTGGAGAAGGTGATAGCCCGCATTTACTACGATCAGTTCCATCCTGCAGGTTACGGAGGAGTTCAGAAATTGTATCGTGCTGCCAAAACTCGACTGAAAAATATTCGTTTACCTCAAGTGCGACGCTGGTTACAAGAACAAGCCACTTACACCTTACACAAACCCATTCGACGAAAATTTTCCAGAAGTCGCACCCAAGTGGAGGGTATCGATCATCAATGGTAAGCTGATTTAGCTGATGTCTCTCATTTGGGGAGCTACAGTCGTGGTTACAAATATTTGTTTTGTGTCATCAACGTCTTTTCCAATTTTTGCTTGGGTTGTACCATTGACTTCCAAATCGAGCAGCGAGTTAGTGCGAGCCCTCAAACTGGTGTTGAAACAAAGTGGGCGTCACCCTCTTCGATGGCAAACTGACAAAGGCACCGAATTTCTGAACCAAGCTTTCCAAAAAGAATTGAAGAAACGTGACATGCATTTTTTCACCACCGAGAATCCCGACACCAAAGCCAGCATCGTGGAACGTTTTCAACGCACCTTGAAAGAACGCATGTGGAAATATTTTACGCATCAAAACACTCTCAAGTACATCGACGTCTTGCCACACCTCGTTCAATCGTACAACCAATCTTACCATCGGAGCATCGGACGTGGCCCCCAGGAAGTGACTCCCGACAACGAAGTGACCGTCTTCGAGAGCCTGTTTGGTACGTCCCCGACAGTGACTGTCCCCAAGAAAGGTGGAATGTTGGCATCAGAAGATTGGGTGCGCATTGGCAAAACCAAACGCACTTTCGACAAAGGTTACTTACCCAACTGGACCACCGAATTGTTTCGTGTCACCGAACGTGTGCGTGGCCGTCATCCTCCCGTCTAAAAATTGGAAGACATGAACGGGGAAGTGTTAAAAGAAACGTTTTACTTGCCCGAGTTACAACGTGTGACCAAAAAAGAAGACGTGTACGAGATCGAAAGCATTCTCGATCGAAGAACCCGAAAAGTGGGAAAACGACGTGTCAAAGAAGTCAAAGTAAGTTGGAAAGGATATCCTCCCAGTTTTGACTCTTGGATCGACGCTTCGCAAATCATCGACTATAAAAAGAAGTGACCATCATGCCCTTCCACACAGCCTCAGCTACTGCAGTGACCACTCCGTCGCCCAGTTCTTCTCTGCAAGATCTACAAAAGCAACCCTTGTGGGTGTGGTGTGGAGAACGTGTGCCCAATGCGAAAATCGTCTTTTTCTGCCAAATCTTTGTGGTGTATTGTGTTATCGCTGCTGCCATTGCCAATTTGAGTTTGCAACAAGGAGACAAACAATTGTGGACCATTTTACTTAGCAGTTGCATTGGTTATCTTCTTCCCAATCCGTCTCTGAAATATTCCTCTAACGGAAACAACAACAACGGGAGTCTTGTGTCCAACGTTAGTCCCCCATCCAACAGTCACCCTAACCATTCTCTTTTAGACACTCCTCTGACTTCCAGTGACTCCTCGGACACTAGAACTCTGGAATTATGAACAACCAATTTTACTTAACGTTACCCAGTGACAGTTCCATGGAGGTGTTTCCCAATAACACTTTGTGCTGTTACACGGCCAAATTACCTCAGGCAATTCAATTGGATCACGAAGCCCATTGGGAAGTGGCTTTAGTGGAAATGATTCACCCTAAACAAATCAAAAACATCGTCGAAAATCAAAACACTTTTACGGTAGAAGTTCATGACGAACAAATGCAACAACACTTGGATGAACGTAGCAGTCCAGCTGACTCTATGAAATCACAAGACCCAAAACGAAATGAACCACTTGTCGGTTGAAAATTCTCTCAGGCTATTATTTGAGTGGTCAACATTTGGTGATCGCTATTGCTGACAGGTTCAATAACGTGTTTGGTAAAGCCTTGGAGAAAACCAGAAAAAGTGTCACGATCGATTACCACAAAATAGCTCGTCGCCTAATGATGAAATTTTCAGAGGACAAAGTATTGGCCATTACATTTTGTTCTGATTTGTATGACATTTTGGGTGTAGACCCTAAGTTGATCAAGATTGCAAGCAAAATACCAGTCGTGACCGGTAACTCAGAATTTGCGAAATATTTTAAATTCCCTGTAGAAATGAACCAAGGACTGAATTTGATTTTTGTGTACTCCGATATGGCGGAGTACAACGTAGTGGGACACACCTCCGTACCGTTACTGCGTGTCATTCCTTTCAAAGTGGATTCTGCCACAAACGCTGACCAGGAAGGTGGAAACACCTATCACGTTCACCGCGAATTTGTACATCCTCACTATTTGCCCGTCAGTAAGTCGTATTTCGATACTGTCAACATTACTATAAAAGGAGATCTGGGACAAAATATTCCATTCACCAAAGGGAAAGTCACAGTGAAACTCCATTTTCGAAAACGATTACTCTAACCTTTTGTCAGTCATGTATCCTGTGTACCGAGAATCGCTCGACAACGAGGACATGGTTTAGGAGATATGCTAAAATCAGCCTTTCGTTCGGTGGCTCCCGTTTTGAAACCGATGGTGACACGGGGATTGCACGCCTTGAAAGATACCGCGTTGACGCACCGGAAGGAAGTTCTCCAAAATGTCATCATTGACAAACAAAACCCCAAAGAAGCTTTCTTGAGAGCAGGCAAAAATGTCTTGCTTCAAACTGGCAAAGACATTTTGGGCCGGCGAGAAACTCCTATAAATGCCCTGGGCAATGCCGAGTCAGACATTCCTGCTTCCCTGACGCCACAGCAAGGACAAGGCAGAAAAAAAGACGACGAAAACACCCCTTCAGAGGACCTCACCCCCTAGAGCTAGAAAGACTAAGAAAAGAAAAACCGTCCGAGAGTTAGACGTTTTTGATTATTAAAACAGAGAAAATGATGCACCGAGAGTCTTGCGCTTGTTCCAAGTCGGAACTGCATCAGTTTGCCATGCCACCCACCATGATGACGATGCAAGAATCCCAATGGGTCGAATTTCATCCCGTCTCCTCTTTGGCGGATTCAGCTCCCATCGAGTTTGAAATCAAAGGACAACCCGAAGATTATCTCGATCTGAATAGCAGTTACTTGTACCTAAAACTCAAAATGATCAAAACCGACAACACCAATCCGGGCGCCGATGCCAGAGTAGCTCCCGTTAACACTTTTATGCATTCCTTGTTCAGCGAAGTGGATTTTCACTTGAATAACAAACTGCTTAGCATCAGTATGGATACTTACCGTTACCGAGCGTACCTGCAAAATCTCTTGACGTACGGAAAAGAGGCCAAGAACACTCATCCGGATGCTTGCGTGGTATGGAAACCTGACACCGTAGGTGAGGACACGTTTAACGACACAACCCTAACAGTCGATGATAATCCTCACAATGTGGGTTTTAACGACCGTCGAAGGAAAATCCTACAAGGTCGCAGTTTGAAAGTGATGGATCGCTTGCATTGGACATGTGGTTGCAAGACAAGTATTTGCTCAACGGAGTGGATATTCGCCTGAGGCTCAATCGCAGCAGTGTCGCTTTCCATTTGATGGCTCATGTCAACGAGAACAAAACCATCATCCAAGAAGCCAGACTTTACGTGCGTCGCGTAGAAGTGTTACCTAAAGCGGGAAGCAACATCAACATCAACAACCGCCAAGTATCCGATACGACGTGTAGAAGTGAAAACATTCACCATTGCTGCTGGACTCCGATCCAAGATCGAAGATCATCTGTTCTAAGGACAGTTACCCAAACGTTTAATCGTTGGCATCGTCAGTAATGCAGCCCTCAACGGAGCCCACGATCAAAATCCTTTCCAGTTTAAGCACTACAGAGTGTCCAAGATCGAAGTCAGTCGCGATGGCAAGACCTTGTGTACCAGACCCTTCGAAGCTAACTTTGCCCAGAAGAATTACTTGAGCTCGTACTTGTCCCTGTACGACGCTACCGTGCAACTAGGAACCAACACCAGTCACGGTATTTCGTACGAAGATTATGTAGGAGGTTACACTTTGTGGGCCTTTGATTTCACTCCAGACCAAGGTAGCGACGAGGAACATTTCCACCCTATAAAATCTGGTCAAATGCGTGTGGAACTTCAGTTTGCAGACGCTCTCACCGAGACGTCAACGTCATCTTGTATGCCGAATTTGATAATACCATCGAAATCAACAGGTTGAGAAAAGTCATTCTAGACTATTAGAAACAACGGACGACTCCTATCCCTCACTGAACGGTAGAGAATTTTTGGAAATGGAATGGGAACCCCAAGACCAAGACAAAGAGGACGAGGTAGTGGTCAAGTCGAGATGGCCAGAACAAAAACAACATTTAGTGTCGTGTTTTGCCAAACACTTGGCGAATAAAATTACGGAACTGAGCAAGAAAGATTGCTATGGATGTCAAAACGATCATCCCAGTCAAATTGAACACGATAAATGTTTGATGATGAGTTAAGAAGAAAAATTGGACGAGTATCTGGACGAAGCTTGGAGTCTCATCTCGGAAGAAGCAGTGTTGCATGAGTGGTATAAATGCTTGCGTGATCATTCCTGCCCTCCATTCACTCCTCTGGAGATCTATCGCATCGAAGCTCTCTTAGCCCAGAGTAGGGAGACAAAGGAAAGAAATGGCTACTTGACAGAGCGTTTCAAACAAAAAGTCAGAATTGAATTGATGACTTATCATTACCTGTTAAAAAAAAACAACAAAACAAAATAATGGATACCTGGGAACTTTATTACCTTTTGAACAATAGTTCGTATACTGCTTCTTGGAATCCTGTCGTGTGCGCTAAAGATGAACTACCTCATCGCAAACCTCAAGACCATCAAACTTATGTCATCAACACGGACGACAGTCATCTCCCAGGAACTCACTAGGGTGCCGTCTACTTCCCTCAAGAGGATTGTGTGGAATATTTTGATTTGTATGGATTACCCCCTTTGGAAGACGACATCATTGACTTTATGAGAAGAAATGCCCAGACGACACGATACAATAATGTGAAATTACAAGGCACAGATTCCATGGTGTGTGGACAATACCGTGTGTATTTTCTTCATCAACGCAGTCTTGGATATTCTTTAGAACATTTAGTGACTTATTTTGATAGTAATTCTTCTAGAAACGTTGAGAAAGTAGATCGATGGTGACCATTATGGCTATCTTTTGTCTTTAGCTATGAAACGTAGTGTACATCAATGGCCTCATGACATCCATCAGTAGAAATCTCATATGATTTCACAACGTTGTCAACCTTGTCAAAAATAATTTGTTTGATGTTATTGTTAATTGGTAGATGTTAGTAGTTGATTGTTGGTTGAATAAAAAATGTTGTGTTTTTTTTAAAAAAAATGTGTCTGTCGTTTGTTTTCAAAAAAGACTGTGAAGATATGCTCTTTGACTTTCTCTCTATCCATCACCATGACATTCGCTATCATAACGTTCCAACTCAACAACAACCAAGTAAAGATATTTTCTATCGCGTCCGCGTTTGAACCATATAAAACGGGTTGGTCTCCAGTCTGGCCATCCACTGCTGACTCGTCAACCTATGAAGGTGCCTTCCAGACTAGCCAAGCTGAACGAAGCTTACGTCAATTTACATCGTGTCAGGCTAAACCTGATACCTAAGCCTGAAGAGATAGAGAATGTCAGGATGTTAACAATAGCCCAAGACCTGATAAAAGAGGTCTTCAGAGAGGAAATCAAGAAAGAACAAGAAGAATGGACAGAGAAGTACAGACTTCAGAAACAGAGAGAAAAGCAATAACAACAGCAGCAGCAACATCAAGAACCAGACAGAGGTTTTGTCGACTGCCGTGTGGACACCAAAGAGTTCTCCTTCTCTTTCCGCAGAAGCAGGCCGTATCGTATAGGAAAGCCTGCTGCCAGACGGGGACGCAATCTTAGACAGTAAAAAAGATTGCCATCACTCCCCGTCAATAAAAAACAGCCCTTTTCAGGGCTACCCCAATACTCTACAAAAGACATACTAATTCAAATTGCCAAAACAAATTTCTGTGTGTGTGTGTGTGTGTGTGTGTGTGTGTGTGTGTGTGTGTGTGTGTGTGTGTTTAAAAATAAGAAGTGTGTCTATAAGCACTTACTTTCTCTGTCTTGTCAAATGGTGCATGTCTGTGTTTGTAAGTAAAAAAAAAGTTAACGTGAATGCTTCTTTTAGGTCCGTGCGTTTGATGTGATGGTAAGTTTTGGTGTTAGGGGATGTTTACCTTCACGTCCGTGCTTCAAGTATATAAACGACGCGATCGTCAGTCTGGCTACCCATCGTCAACGAGACAACTATAAAGAATGAGCAGAATAAGTAAATTGTTGAAACTCCAAATGCACCTGGGCTATGCCAGACATATTTTAGACGAGCTGACTAAGAAGCAATACAGGAGGAATCCAGAATAAAAGAGGAGGAAGAGAAGAGGAAAAAGAAGAAAGAATAGAAGGAAAGGATCCTGCCACACCTCATAATGAGGCCTAAGTGTGAGGTGAAGCCTGAGGTGAGGACACCTCCACAGGCACTACCAGCTCCGCGTCAGCTACAGCCACAACCACAACCACTACCACCAGTACCAATAGCCGCTGTCCCCCAGATGGAAAACTGGGAGGAGATTATGGAGGAGTTGGAGAGACAGCGGCAAGAGTGGAAGCCGCAGCGTCAGCAGCATCATCCTCAGCTGCAGAATAGAAGACAAAGGGAAATCTTCACCATCCCTCAGAGTGAGAACTGGGATGTTGAGGCCAGTTATTCTCCTCTGGACTTCCAACAAGACAAGTCAATTGGGAGAATGACTGGAGCAGACGTTGTGTTTGTGGTGCTCGGCCTGGAAGGTGTCACCATTAACCAGTGCATTTGGAGTTAGAAAAACAGCCCTTCTCAGGCTAACCAGATCTCTAGAAAAGAGACACTATTCAATTTGCCAATTTGTGTGAATGTAGAGTAGTGTGACTATAAACACTCACTCATTTACTGATGTGTGTGTGTGTGTGTGTGTGTGTGTGTGTGTGTGTGTGTGTGTGTGTGTGTGTTTGCATTCGCGTTCGTTGGTGTGGATAGTATATGTGTGTGTGTATTTTATGCATTCGCGTTCGTTGGTGTGGATAGTAGGTATGGTGTGTTTTATGCATTCTCGTCCGTTGGTTTTGATAGTATATATGGTGTGCTTTATGCATTCGCGTCCGTTTGTGTGGATAGTATAGTGTGTATGTTTTATGCATTCGTGTCCGTTGGTGTGGATATTAGGTATGGTGTGTTTTATGCATTCTCGTTCATTGGTGTGGATAGTATATATGGTGTGTTTTATGCATTCGCGTCCGTTGGTGTGGATAATATAATGTGTGTTTTATGCATTCGTGTTTGTTGGTGTGGATAGTATAGTGTGTATGTTTTATGCATTCTCGTTCATTGGTGTGGATAGTAAATATGGTGTGTTTTATGCATTCTCGTTCGTTGGTGTGGATAGTAAATATAGTGTTTTGTGCATTCTCATTCGTTGGTGTGGATAGTAAATATAGTGTTTTGTGCATTCTCATTCGTTGGTGTGGATAGTAAATATGGTGTGTTTTATGCATTCGTATTCGTTAGTGTGGATAGTATATAATATGTGAAGTGAGTGTAAGGGATGTTTTCGTTCACGTCCGTGCTTGACGTATATAAGGCGGAACGCTCGTCAGTCTGGCTACCCGCGTTGACTAGTCAACACAAGATGGAATTGTTTAACTAGTTAATACACAGTTATTTTTGGATGATGGATGCAGCCTACGTGGTGGAAAGGCTTTAAAAAGAATGGAGCTATCCAGACAGCCAAGACTTTGTGACCAGTCTAGTCACTAGCCTGAAAGTAGTCAGGGATCAGGTGGCAGGAATGATAGAAGAGGAGGTGGAAAAAATAAGAGGATTCATCAAGCCAAAGTATGTAAGAGTGGGGATATTGAAGGACGCCCTTGATAATGTCATCCAGGTGAGGTGTGTTGTAGAAGACCAAACAAATTTTACTGAGTGGTCTTTTGTCTTGTGGGGATTACAACAATTAAAAAAAGCAGAAGACAAGATGAAAAACGTAATGGAAGAAGAGGTAAAGAAAATAAAAGACATCTGGACAAAAGAGAGAAAGGAGAAAGAAAACAGAAAGAGAAAAAAAGAGTTTGAAAGACTAAATCAAAATTGGATAAAAATACAGCAAAAGTTTGGAGCTATGGGACATCCAGACTGGATGCCAGAAGAAGAAAATAAGAAGAAGAAAGGAATTATTGGAAAATTAAGAAGCTGGTGGAAGAACTGGAGAAAATAGAAAAAACCCAAAGGCCCTTTTCAGGGCCACTTCCTATACCTCAGAAAGATATTTATTCTCACTGCCTAAAACAATTTATTGTAATGTTGTATATCTCTCTGTCTCTCTATTGTATTTGTCCCTCTCTAGAGTAGCTACGCGTATTCAGGTCAACCCCTTGCTACATTGTTGCAAGTGTCCAGTACCGTGACGTCATGCCACCTGTTCCATTCCTATTGTCCCTATACAAAATTTCCACTGCCCGTAGAGTGTCCCAGGCTGAATTTTTGTCCGTAGAAATCTTGTCCGTAGGGTCAAAACAGGGTCCCGTAATGCTAATTCCCATTGTCCGTAGGGTATCCCCATTAACTGCTTCTGTGAATGCATTGTTTCATCCTCTATTCCATATAACCTTGCACGAGACTTTAAAGCCTTCTCCTCCCACAAAATTTTATTTAAAATGGAACGAGCAGACTGTGGATTGCTTGCTGTTGACACAGTCTTACTCAATGAGGCTGTGACCCTAAAGCTCCTCTCCAAATACCATTCGGCACTTCCCTAGCAGCAGAGAGGCTGAACCCTACAAAGGTTTTCAGAGGACTCCGTTCGCAAAATTAAGGGTTCCTATAAAAGCTGAGAACAAAAGTCAACAACGTCAAACCAAAACCTCTAACCGAACATATTTCCATACGTCGTGAAAACAGACCGCAATAACGAAATCATCCAGATTAGCTAGTTTTTGTTACTCCCCACTGACGTATTTTTGTTTCATCATTTAGGCGTGTTTGTTTGCGCGTCGCACACACACTCGTTGTCGTTCAGCCTCTCTGCTGCTGTGTGTGTTTGACTTAATTAAATTATTATTGATATTATAATGGAATCTCACACATCTAAACTAGATCGACAGCGACTAGAAGCAATTAAGAAATATCTACCCGTGAGAGATTCTGTCAAACAAAAATTACTAGCTCGTCAGAAAGCTCAGGTGGAATTTGCAGACAGCACTGAACAATTATTTAAACCAATTGTCGAACCAACAAAACAAATTGTTAATGCAACTGAGGCAACACAAAAAGCTCTTGAAACATTGCCTGTTGATATTCCTGGGCGTCTTCAACCCCCACCGGGGCAACCTCCTCAACCACCATCTGAAGATCAGCAACAACCTTTTCCAAGAATTAGAACTAGCATCACAGATAAATTCACACCTGAAGGTATTGCCTCTATCAGGGACAAAACCCAAATAATGGATATTGCCGCGTATGGATATTATGAAAGAGAAAAATATGTAAATCCCGAATATGTTAAAACTATGAAACCTGCCGATTTGATTAGGGATGTATATCGCATCGCTGCTTATACTCCGCAAATCAGAACTGAGAAAGATAAAAATCAGTTTGATATTTTTAACCGGACAGTAGATGAGTATATTGAACAAATAAAACAATCAAGAAAACAAAAAGAAGAAGAAATGAAGTCAAAACTTGAAGAAGCTAAACAATCAAGAAAACGAAAAGAAAAGGAAATAAAATCGAAACTTAAAGAGGTTGAACGAGCAAGGAACCAACAAGAAGAAGAAGATTTGGAATTACGTTCACCAAGAGAACAGAGATCTCAACGAAAGATACAACCATCACCTGACCCCGGTGCTACTGGAAGAGATCTGAGCGATTGGGTCACTCAAGGAAGTGGTCTTATTACTCAATGTCCCGATAACGTCCTTGCCGATGTTGAACGATTAGAAATCCTCATTGGCAGAAAACGAGCCGGTAATAATTCCCCAGAAATCATTAATGAAGCAGCTGCTATTTGTCCGAGATTATTTACACGCGGTTTCATAGATATTAATGTTTATTATTAGCAGTGGCTCGTGTAACCCTATCAGGAAAAGAAAGAGAGAAAAATATAGCTGCTAGTCTGATAGCAGGAAGTGGTCTTCGTGTTAGACATCAAGAACCAGCTGAGGGCATATTACTGGATTTTGTTAACAATCATGTTGCACGTGCATATCATCGATTGATGACATTCATGGGACGTGATCAAAATGTTGATACTGGTTTGCAAATATCTGAGCGGGATTTTACAACACTGTATCCAATCTATTATTTCTCACTGGAACGCTTGGATTTGTTCAGACAATCAGTAGTTGATATACACTTTCGAGCTCGTGTAACAAGTGGCTGTTGCTAATTACAGAGTGATTGCTGTTATACTAAGCGATAAAACAATGTTGCTTGAAGGTGTTGGTGGACGAATGAGAGTCACTGATGCCCCAGTCGAAAACATGTAATTAAATAGCTCATGATAATTATAAATGTCATATCATCACGTTAATGTTACTCTGACTCCTGGTCAGATTATAAAGCCACAATCAGTATCAAAAAAGAATTCGGGAATGAAAAATATTACTGAAACGAGGACAGATCTCAGGTGGTCCAAACAAACTATCATCACTGACTGAACGTCAACTCAGGCATTTCAATGACTCCAAACGATCAAAGACTGGCGTATGACTTGATCTTTCTGCGGGCGCCATTAGCGACATTGCCAAGACGGGTGGTATATTTCCACTTCTCGCAGCTATACCAGCGTTGATAGCAGCTGCAGCTCCAGCTGTTGCAAAGGCTGCCACACTCTGCGCAGTTGGAACTGCCGCTGGAATTGCATTAAAGAAAGCAACAGGAAAAGGAATAAAAACTTCCAAAAAAGGGAAAGGTCTAAGACTGCCAGGAACTCCTCGTTCATGGTACGAAAAAGGTCTAAGACTTCCCGGGACACTTCTTTAAACGCAAAGCGTCCCCTTCCCATATCCAATTTTGATTTACTTGATGCTGCTAAGAGATTAAATATCAAAAACTTCAGAGGTGTTTTTATGCGTGATCAGTTGCCACACAAACAAAATCGTGTTGAGACCGGTATCATCAATCTCGATAGAAGTTCTGGTCCAGATACTCATTGGGTTGCATATGCGATTGATCCACTTGGAATTGTTTATTTCGATTTGTATGGACTGGCACCACCGAAGGATTTTTTAAATATGTCGACACAGTACAAAGTACTGCGAAAACTCCCGTATGGTATTCAACATTGCCAACACTGAAAATAACCGATACTCCAATATGTGGCGGTGAATCACTCGCTGTACTCGATGCTATTTCAAAATCTTCCGATGCACCTCATAAAGTTGTAGGTGATTATTCGAGTTCTGTTTTAAATAATCGCTAATCGTATAATGGTTGATATTTATGGAAGATCCTCTCGTGTCACTGGCAAGAAGCGCGCAGACATCAATTTGTCTAAATTCGCTACAAAAGATGAACTCGCCGATATTCTGAACCTTTCCGTGGTTGACCGAGATTAAGTTGTCGTTTTTCAGGATAAATACGGCGTTCTAAAAACGAGTAACATTAAATGGATCGACATAATTCGTAGAGTTCTCGGTGCTACCACGGATAATATTCCAGTTTTTACTGACGGTGGTAGAATCAGAGACTCAAATATATCATTAATAACTATCAGAGATGAAATTAAAAATAGCGTTGCTGATCGTTTAAAATCCAGCGGTGATACAATGACAGGTACACTCAACATGAACGGAAATAAAATCGTTGTTTTAAGAGAACCAACAGGTGATGAAGATGCCGCAACAAAGAAATACGTGGACGATAAAGATACATCCATCGATGACAAAGTAAATACACTACGAGCCGAGTATGACGTTCATGTAAATATGTTTTTAAACACTCGTAGAAATTTTCAAAAACTTGATAAAATCGCAGATGATTTCTTTGGAAGTCCAATGGATGTCGACACAAACTCCCTGAAATTAACACAAAACTAGATGATATTATCAGTGGAATTCCTAATATCGTTCAAAAAACTAATCTGATTAAAATTCCTCATGCAGCGACTAATGTCGCCGTCAACAATATCGTATACACAGTATCATCAGGATTATCAACATGGTCACAGCAAAATAACACTATCAAACATACCGCGCAAGTCACTGGTGTGTACAGGCTATCAGTGTTCAGCGCTGCAAAATTCAGGATATTTACCACGTATCCATGGCGTCATTCGACTGATAATTTTTCGGGAACCGTGTCTATTGTATTAAATAAAGATGCCGAAGAAATATTTATACTGGAACCATCTGATAAAAAAAAAACCGCAACGTCTTAATGGTGGTGTCTGGAATTTGTCGCTGAAACACCTCAATTGATTACTTAATTTAATGACAACGTCATCAAGTATAATGATTTCACCAATGACTTCGTCATCACCAACATCGATGGCTTTGCCAATGACTTCGTCATCGTCAACGACGCCAGATCTGAACATCGTAAACAAATACAGATACGAGCAAGCGTGTTTGTTACAGACCCAACTAAAAAACATCATTGACGAGTAAACAATAGAAATAAAAAAATTCCGTAGACGTATTGTTGTTACTGATATAATTGTTTATTCTGCATCTGCGATCTAGAACAGCAACTGTAATCGGACCATTGTCAGCCACATATATAATAGCACCAATAATAGGAATTTCCGTTGCAGTTATAACCGGTATTGCTGGTATTCTTAATATAATTGCAAAAAAGATATCTACATGTGCGGCTGACAAATTACATGAATATCAAATATTGTTATCGGAGGCAACACATGCACACGCCAAATTATCATCACTGATATCATCAGGTCTCAATGATGGAGTAATATCAGATCAAGAATTCGCAGAAATGATTAAGGTTTTCTATGACGATGGCAGAGCCATTGACAAAGTCAATTTACTTCCTGACTTAAAATCAAGTAAATAATAATAACAATCACTACGCCGCAAGGACTCCTCCAACAAATCGTCGCTAATACAACACCGTCAACAACTACGATGATATCAACGAGTTCAACTAATCTTGAATTCGATATTGTTTTTCCAACGGCGATTCCAGTGAAAGAAATTGCACTAACACAATTGCGAGTATATCACAGTTGGCCCAATATAAGATCAAAATCATTTGATGGGTTACCGCAAATAACTCATTAGTTTTTTCTTATAAAAATAAGCTTGATGGAACTCCCGATTGGCAAGTTGTAGGTATTCTTACTGGTAGTTATCAAATAGAACAGATCAACGATGAATTTCAACGTAGGATTAAATCTATAACAGGGCGAGAATCTAAAATCGCTATTACGGTTCACAAACCAACATTATCAGCTGAGATAGAAATATCAACACCTGACTACGCCGTAGATATATATCAATCATCGATCAGAATTGTATTAGGGTGGCCAGAAGTAGCACCTGTTTATGAGGGATCTCCAAACCTAAACGAGCTGATTTTATCACAGACAAAAGAACATTTTTAAAATATCCAGAATGTCGAAGAGGATATCCATCGAATTATACGAAAGAAGTACATAGCATAGAATTTACTGGAGAAAAATTCTATTTTATTGCGTCTGATGGCACAAAACTTCATAGATTATTAAGAACCATATATCACTATGATGATAATAGAAAACCACTTATCGACAAAACATGTATTAAATCATTTTCCGACGTAATTAAATCCGAACATGAAGAAACAAGCAACAAAGTACGAAATTTATTTTCCAGTGTCGCACAATATTACAACGATGATATAAAGCAAGAGATCATCGCAATGATACAACATCTAAACCAGGTTGCATCGGACCTCAAATATATCAATAAAATTTTCATTGAAACAGTAATCGTTGACGGTGATGAATTCGTTGATTCTGAATCTCCCTATACAACGACACTTAAACGATTGTTTTTCAGACATTACGCGATAACAGAAAAACAATTACCAACATTTAAACTTCCAGGATTTAACGACGATGAACTGAAAAATCAGTTAACGATATAATCGATGAATACTTTCCAAAGATCGTTGACGCATGGAGAAAAATATCTCCACCGGCGAATATTCTCCGACATGACAATGATCCATACCGCGGTGGTCGTCATGTATCACCGGGTGTTGTCAACATCGCATCGATGATCGCAGTTAATTTGGTGTGTGACGCCATCGATGGAAGTTATCTCGTAGATGTTGAAAAATCCGCCCTGGCACAACAGGGATATATCCTATATTCATTTACCCCCTAAGTACCCCCCGGGATTTTAATTGTGTCAGTGCCGGTTTATCTGCGATATCATAATCTACTATTGTCACGGATGCATTTTAGACTTACTGACCAGGCCGGACACTTGCTTGACCTACGTTAGGAAGTTCTGGTAATAAGTTTGTATGTGAAATAGTAAGTTCGTAGAACTCCAAGATCGTCAACGAATTAAAATTACACGAATAAATATAATCAATGACGAAATCATCGGGAATAATTGCAGAGATAGAAAAACTAAACCATACACAAAAAATTCGTAAAAGATTATCAATGACGTCATCGATGTTGTAAAAAATTCTGAATTAATAGAAAAAAACAAAATTTTAAATCTGAATCTGAATTTGAATCAGAATCAGAATCTGAATTTGAATCTGAATGTGAATCAGAATAAATATTATAATTAGAATCTGAATCTGAATAACAATTTAATATCAGAATCTGAATCTGAATCAAAATAAATATTAGAATCATGAATCAGAATAAATATTATAATTATGAATCAGAATCAGAATCGGAATAAAATAAATATTATAATCTGAATCTGAATAAATATTATAAAAATATTATAATCTGAATCTGAATCAGAATATCATGAATCAGAATAATTATTATAATCATGAATCAGAATCAGAATAAAATAAATATATAATCTGAATCTGTGTCAGAATAAATATTATATTATTATCAGAATCTGAATCAGAATCAAAATAAATGTATAAACTGTTTCTGCATGTCAGAATAAAAATAAATATTATCTGCGTAAATATATTATGATCAGATAAAAATAAATAAATAAAAATAGCAAAAAATAGAGTACCTGACGAGGAAGTTGAATGATGTCGGATATGTATCTTCGGGTAATTGTTATATTTGTTTCCCACTATAATTGTAATTATTTTTTTCTCATTGCAAATATTGGATCGCTAAGCGCGATAGGGGTAAAAACACCCCCTCGGCGAACCACGGGCGTTTTGAGGTTCGGGGGTGCCAGGCGAGTTACACCTGGAATTAGTTTTTTTTTTACAATCTTACAATCACCCGTACACAAGTATATCTCATCATCAGCTGCCCGTAACTGATTTCTCAGCGACACGAAAGCAAGAGCCAATCAAGCATAATGCAGCGTTACCAAATTCTATCAGAGCAATTATCATAGGTCCATCTGGGTCTGGTAAGATGCAATTATTGCTTAATCTGATAATGAGATAGCTCAAGTGGGATAAGTTATATTTAGTGGCACCATCCGTAGATGATCAGCGATGATACGATGTGCTTAAAGATTTTAATGAAGAAGCGAAGTCGTTGGATGAAGATGATGATAATGATATTGTTGATTTTATCACCGATATTGATGAAGCTCCATCTGTGGATGATCTCGATGGACGTATCAATAATCTCGTAGTATACAATGATGTTATGCTGGACAGACAAACAAACCCAGCTAGGATATTCTCACGAGGTAGACATAAAAACATTGATATTATATATGTTACTCAGCGATATACACAAATACCTAAAGTGATCAGAGATAACTGCAATCTTCTGGTTGTGTTTAATGGAGTCGATACACATACTCTGCGAAACATTCATCAGACTTGGTGTTCAGGGGATATGGATATGATTAAATTCAAATATTTCTTCTCAAAAGCGCAAGCTACTCCCCACGAATTTATCACGATAAATTTACATGATCCTCGTTCGCGATATCGTATAGGTCTCGATAAAATTTTTGACAGATAAACACAGCAACAGAGAGGCGGAACGACAACGAGTGTGTGTGCGACGCGCAAACAAACACGCCTAAATGATGAAAAAAATACGTCAATGGGGAGTAACAAAAACGAGCTAATCCGGATGATTTCGTTATTGCGGTCTGTTTTCCCGACGTATGGAAATATGTTCGGTTAGATGTTTCGGTTTGACGTTGTTGATTTTTGTTTTCAGCTTTATAGGAACCCTTAATTTGCGAACTGAGTCCTTTGAAAACCTTTGTAGGGTTCAGCCTCTCTGCTGCTTCCCTGCTCCTTTACAATTTCCTGTGGGTAAGGGCTGCAAGGTAACAAAATGTTTTGGAGAAGAGCACTCCTTTTTTCACACAGAAGTGCTTTTGATTCCGCATCTAGTTCATAATCTGCATATTGCCTATAAAGGATGGACTGCCACATATTTTCTGATGATGACTTTGAGTTGCTTTCGATAGCATTTAACAGATCTGTGACAGCTTTCAAAGGAGTTCGCTGACTGTATGCTGGTATTGGATAATACTGTATGACATCACTGACTTTTCGTTTCTTGATATTATCATAATTCACATCTGACACACACTTTGGGTCCTTATATCTTTTACGTCCCTTGTTCCATTCACTGTATTTTGATGTGCATGACTGAGCATCAGTTCCCTTCTTTTCAATATAGTCCAGCATTGCACAAAGAAGCGCACAAACATGGCTAAACCTGCCCATTGAAGATGCAATGCATGTACAGGAGGCATCTCTAACAAACCCACTGTCTTGAGAAATTTGTACCATTGTATCATACATAGTACTCGTTACATAAGAAGCCATGACTTTTGCTTTTAAATAATATGTACCTTCTTCTCGCAGTCTTTCACTGACTGTACATGGCACTTTTAAAATAGTTTCTTCCTCTATTTAAAGGTTTAGCTGTATGTAAGTCCTGCACATCATCATTGTTCTCATTCTCTTCAGTATTTTGGGTTTGTCCCGTAAATTGCACTGATTCTATAATGTGATGATGCACATGTCCTGCATTAAAATGCTTAGGAAGATCAAATGAAGGCAAAATATTCCATTCTGTGATAGGGGGAATAGAAGCTTTAGGTCTGTCTTGGTGCTGTGCCTCAGTCTCTTGAAGTTTCTTCAGTCTGAGATCATACCATTTACCACCATCAACAGATATAGAAATGGACTGACTGTTTCCTGCTTCTATGCATTGTCTGACCCTGCAAAGATAGATGAATAATAATAATAATAATAATAATAATAATAATAATAATAACACCAATAATAATAATAATAATAATAATAATAATAATAATAATAATGATAATTGAGTACAACAAACTAACCATATAAAATTTAATTTTCACGCCACACACCTCCGAAAAACCCATTGGTTCTAACCAACAGAAAAAAATACCCCATATTACAGAACAAACTAATTCATCATTGAATTGCCCTTTGATACATAAGTGCTACAGGCACATAAGGGCTTGGAATGATAAAGAGATCTTTAAAGAGATCAGGGTCACAGATCTTTGTTCTCACGGCCGATTAAAAGATAATATTTTGCGTCTGCGAGCAAATTAATTGGAAGGGGGAGGGCGATATCCTGCATTGCTGCTCTGATTTTCAATATAAGGAACATTTTTTTTTTTTTTTTGCAAATTAATTCACCTCTTACACTGAGAGAGAACTGTAATGATGCTTTGGTGGTCTATTTACTTATTGTTTTGTTTGTTTTGGGGAATACATTATATATGCACGATGCACATTTTGCTTAACCGTTCTATTGGAAGCATCGAATGCATGCAGTATGTACACGCTGAATCTTACATACCTTTTGATCAAATCGCTTAGATTTCCACTGATGTTGAGATCTCTACACTGTAACCATCGTTTCAGCTGCACCACTGAGTGATTTTCTATCAAAGCATAAGGTAATTTTCCACCAGGAACATCATCTTTTGTCAGTGAAACGTAATGGTACATAGCAGCCATATTGTAATGTTTGTCCGAAGATGGGGCTACATTCTATTTTTAGGTATGAGGTAGTGATTCGTGACGTCACACGAGGTCCACGGCTGAACAACTCTATCGAGTTGAAAAGAGAGTATCGAGTCAATGAAAGCATGTAACGAGTCCCTAAAGCGAGCATCGAGTACAAAAGAACGAGTGTTGAGTAGAAAAAATGAACGAAAAGCTGAGAGCTAATCTAACCAATGGAAGACAATATTGATACCCGAGAGCATAGTTAAGATATGCAAGGTCCTCTGCACTTTTCAACTGTTACACTGGCTTACAGAACCATAAATAGTATTGACGCACTCTCAAAATATTTAGAAGATAACAATAAAATCGTTTGTAAACAAGCATAATAATTTGTTTCTTAATTTAAGATTTCTAAATTTTAGCTCAGTTGTTGCAAGAAACCCCAACGGCGATACGGAGAAAGGAACCAGACTGAGAGGTGTCTGTATTAAACAACATTTTGCTATTTAGCGTGCCACATTGCCAGTATATCCCAGACAGGATGTCGTAATGAGCAGGAAGATAAGAAGATCTATTTCAACGTGCCATTTTGCCATTTTATCCCAGATAGAATGTCGTAATGAAGACAAGATGTATTATTGTTGAACATGTCTGTCACGTTGTGGGGAAAATTTGCTGATGCCTCATGCTTCATGTATATTCATATTTTCTTATAGTTAATTCGTAGTAAGAGCACCTGGAATAATGTCAATACGTATAATGTAAGATTACGATTTTGGACCGATTCTGGACACAAAGTAACTGCCTGTGAGTTGTTTAACCATTACACAACGATCGGTTTGTGGTTAAATTCAGAGGGATTTCTACGACCAGGTAGAGGCGCCTTTGTGTTACACTCAGTCATTGATGTCATGACCGACTTGGATCACGTTCGGGTTTTTTAGGGACCAGAGATCCGACGGTAACAGCTTATTACTAAATTACCCCAGAGCAGTTTTCAAAGAGACCAGACCGTATCCAATCGAAACTGAGAGATTCAAATCTAGGGCCGAGTCTCAATAAGAAATTTTTTTCAGACTAAGTCCATTTTCCCGTCAGTATATGTGCAAACGTCGCCAGATGTGGATTGTAGATAAGTTGGGAGGCATTAGACGGTACTCCAAATTTTGCGCTCGTTAAATGGCGGAAAGGAATTCTAGTGAAATTTTAATTTTAATTGCGAACGAAGGCTTCTTGAGCTGACTTATCTTCGCCCGAATTTGTCTCACTTTCATAACTAGGTGTTGTAAGATTGATACATTATTATGTACATTTATGTACATTTAATTTATTAGAAATGGAATCTTCCATGTATAGCTGAATTATCAACATATCATAACGTAGCGTATAGCGAGTTATTACCATGCAAGATTAACGTATGTAGATTGTTGGATTGTGTAATTTATAACGTTGCGTCGTAATGCCTAACTGAATTTATTAGTGAATTGTGTTAGAACTTGTACTGGCTTTATTAGTATATGAATATAAAGATTGTGAATTATGTAGAGTTAGTCATTGCTGGACTTGTGCACATATAATTAGGTATTTGTATATTTGTATATATCTTTTATAATTCATAGGGTAGGAAATGCATATGATTGTTGTTGATGATGATAGTTTACTATATCAAGAAGGCGCACTGCCGGGAGGAACACGTGGAAGAGAGTACTGGAAGTGTCGGAAGGACGGATCCAGAAATGCGAGGAGAGCACTTGGTCAAGGGAACCGGAAATAGCAAAAGGGAAACAAGAGGCGGACAGATTTGTAACAGAATCAACACCGAATGGAAACACTCCCACTTAAGACCTTAATTTCATATAATGACAGTAATTGGCAACTGTGAATAGGTCATTGTTTGTATTTGTTCGAAAGAAATTGCGACTGAGAAATTTGTAGATTAAATAGTTGAATACGTTTGATATATTTTATTAAATTTTTATACCTTTCACCTTGAGTTTTTTATACACCTAGACCGTCGGCATTGCTGACTGGGGGCTCGGAGCCATTTAAATTTTAATTTGTCCACTTTCTCCGGTGTTAGAAATAGTATCGTAGGAGGCACGTGACAACGTCACATTACCAGTATATCCCAGACAGGATGTCGTAATGATCAGGAAGATGTATTGTTCTTTAACGTACAACACTGACAGATTATCCCGAAAAGAATGTCATAGTGAGCAGAAAGATTAAAAGATGTATTGTTGTTGACAAATAACCATAATAAAAGGATCTAACGTTTCATACACTAGTATAGTACGATATGAGACACAAACCGTCAGTATGAGAAATTTGCTGTGCTGTAATGCCCCCACCCCCACCCCTACACATATACAAACACACAAAGAACTTTAATCTGACGAGCAAGGTTAAAACTGATGTACATTGAAGAGCATTTTATTTAGTCGACATGTCTTCAAACTGTAAAAATATTAACTTTTTAAAGAGACGGGACTGTAATGTATTGTATAGTACAATGAAGTTCGCAACAAAACGGAAATGTGCTATAAAATATACTCCATAAATGCTGTAAAGGAAATGTATATAGACAACAATAACAAATAAAGATATCAATTCAAGATACTGTGTCTTGTACATTCTCGAATCGTATCAGATGTTAAACCCCACCCACACCCACACCCAACAATGTGATATATTTTGGTAGATTAGACCTAGCCTAATCAAACATCCCATGCAGAAAGCCTCTGTGCTGAGGCAGATTAACCACTGCTGTTATGCATATTTAATGTGTGTTGCGTAACGGACCATTGTCCATAACTGAGGTCAGGCGTTTGGGCCTACTTGACTATTATCTTTTCTTGTAAGTAACATATTACTTAGCTAAGTTTTGTCTATGTGCGTTAATTATATTTAAGATAATTATTACTTGTAGGTAAACATGCTGAGGTGAATTTCAGTTCAGGACATTGGTTTTCCCCTATGGAATTCTTGGTCTCTCTGATCATTGCCATGTTCTTTATTAAAATGTAAGTAAACGATTTGATCTTGTTGACAACTTAGAATGTTCTAGAAATGAATTTTTTAACATTCATCTTAGTCTTCATATTGTGTCTTAGGTTTTTATATTAAGGTTGTTTACATAAGAATTATTTATTGATATCTTAACATTCAAAGTGGAATCAGTCTTTTAGTTGCGTTAATTTTAAATTTGATAGGATTTATTTGTTTAAATTATTCATTGGGTTTTCAAAGTGCTCATTGATTCTTTTCGGTCTAAATCGCTATTTTGGGATTATTGTGAATTCATTTAGAGACATTTTGGATTATATCACTGTCATACATCAAGACTGAAAGCACATCTACACTATTCAGTATATTCAATATTCGAATTCATTTGCAGCACATTGGAATTCATTCGAATAATCTATACTTTTGGACTTGTAATAGAACGTTTAGGAGTTTAGGGAATTAATTCATAATACAGTAAGTTCTTTTAATTTTCACTTGTATTCTAGGAAAATTAATTATTTGTTGAATTTTACTCAACTTTTCGGTCCTTTTTGTTACTTAGTTTAAGACCATAGAGTCGTAACAGTGCTTTAATTCAGACGAAGCAACTGATACTTCAGCACACAACCAAATTATCATCAAATCCAACCACTCCCTAATACGTTGACACATTTAGGCCCAAAGACAAAACCGTTTATGAAAGAACATCAAATTTCATTCCATCTTTACGCATAATTATCGTGGTTGCTCCACACCAAACTACTTAAAATAACACTTTATCTTTTCCGATCCAAAAAGTCACCTATCAATCATTTGTCAGAGACCGCTCCGGCGGCCTAGTGGTTAGAGTGTCCGCCCCGGATGCGGGAGGTCGTGGGTTCAAACCCCGGCCGAGTTATACCAAAGATTTCTAAAAATGGTACTAACAGCTGCCTCGCTCGGCGCTCAGCATTAAGAGATTCGTGTTAGGACTGGTTGGCCTGGAGTCAGGATAATGTGACTGGGTGGAACATCATGCTATATGTCTCCGGCACGATGCCCCTGTGCTAGACATCACTTTAAACTGCCACACTGCAGACATCGTAGCGATATGACTGAAAAATTGTTAAAGCTACGTTAAAAATCTAAATCACACATACACACACACACACAATTGTCAGTGTAAATCAAACGGAATAAGAAGATTCTATCCTTCTATTGTGGCCGCTCTTCTCCTATCCTCTCCTCCCTGCCGAAACAGACGCTTGGACTAGTTTGACTAGACTCGATTACTTCTCTCTCTCTCTCTCTCTCTCTCTCTCTCTCTCTCTCAATCAAGTGTGTGTGTGTGTGTGTGTGTGTGTGTGTGTGTGTGTGTGTGCGCGCGCGTGTATGTGTGTGAAATTTCCTACCAGTGAAAATGTTTCTCTGACTCTGACCTCGCTCTAAAAGCACATATGAACTAACCGCATAGATCAATTTGACATGCAACCAGCCTACAAAATATTTGAACAGCGTTTAAGGCCTGATTTAATTTGTCGATATATTTTACGTCCAGCATTCTGCCCAACAAATTGAATTTACTCAAATCGGTTGAAGAACTTTCAAGCAATAGTAAATTGGTTCAGTATTCACTTAAAATGATAGCATAGAATACATGATGTCTATCCTAAATCCTGCATAACTGTGACTAATGACAAACTAATTGTTAGTATGTTAGTTTTAACAAGTACTTTGTGCTGAAAAGGTACAATGCCTCTTATACCCAAATTTTGCTTGTGATGAAAACGACTTCAATCTCATAGCAATTTGTGACTTCCTGTGATTGTTACGACATAATTGAGTCTTTAAAGTCTAGATTTCCTTTGTGACTAAAGCATTCCAAAGATGTGTTGAATTTCATGAGTGATGGCAGCGTCTCTGATAATGTATATATTGCACAGGAAACTAAACTGTGTAATTGGAGACTACCGAGTAAGCAACTGAGCAAACCTTTTTGTATGCATACATTTTACAAACAACGCCCAAAATTGAAAAGTAAAAGAGTAATTAATGTGTCTTAAGCGATTCTTCGCAATAATTCAGAGAGGTAAACGTATCACTCGCTTATCGCCTGGGTCTTTTTTGAACGATTGATGAATACATTTGTTGACAGTAACGTTTCAATCGGCAGAAGGTAGCTCTTGAAGGAAAATTTTATCTTGGTTCCAGTTACATTCATACATACATACATACATACATACATACATCCATCCATCCATACATACATACATACATACATACATACGTATATACATACATACATACATACATACATACATACATACATACATACATACATATATGGATGCATGCATACCTAACATAAACAGGTTTTTGAAATTTCGCCTTTGGCTCACGACAATATAAGTTTCATTATCTGTTGAAGAAAAGCTCACTTATTCAACATTTCCTTCTGTAGGCAAGCAGATGTGGATGTTACCAAAGTTTCTATCACAACAGTATATGTCTCTGCTGCAATACCGTCAAAAATGAATATTTCTTGTACCATTGTTCTCGAGGTTTTCAAAAGTCGGGAAAAATCTACAGCATGCTTTACAGATGATAGAGAACTTTTATCTCGATTCCATTTCCATTTTTTACAAGACGCAATACAATATTTGAATCTAAATCATGATGCTATTCAAACCAATGCTTTTTAAAGGAAGAAACCAAATAAATTGCAGATCCTCTCTCAGTACAGTTTATTGATTCTGTAGTGTTTTCCTTTTAACTGACTGTATGGGAAAGAAACAGCTTGTGTAACCACAGTACATGCGAATCCGATCATGCATAACAAATCATAAAAATTATTTACTATGCTGTATTGGAAAGGTATTCGAAAAGTGTTCTTAAGTGTATCTTTAATTTCCGGGCATACTGTTACATAAGGTAATAAGAGGACATATAAAGCAGCCAAAGCTGCCCGGCAGCCATCGCTTCTGAATGGAAGATAACTCTTACAGTGACTTTAAGTATAATATTAATCGGCATGCTTTATTTATTAAGCAACTCACGCGAATGAAAACTACAGTATTCGGTATGTCTGATCCATTACTGGAGAGTGGCATCGCTCACATTGAACAGATCATAGAAATGACGCGGTATTGTGTGGCTTGCTTCTTATTTCAATGTTATTGCCCTTGAATATAGTATGAACATTTAATGATGTCTTTTTATGCCTTTAGTCCACAAATCACCTATTTGCTTTGTCAATACATTAATCTCATCAAACGTTGTACACAAATACACTTTAACTATTCATACAGAGATTGTTGTTTTTACGTTAAAAGCAATAAATGTCCCTATCACCATTCCAAAAAACCCTTGAGTTTATCAGAAGGTAGCTTGATGTCATTATTTATGTTGTACAACAAATTTCAATTATTGGATGTTCGTTCTAGCTCGGTAAATGTGTTAGTCAAAAGAGATTTGACCAATGTGCTAATAAACACTATTAATTAAATAGTTAGACTAGTGTACTAATGAATACTATTTATAAAATACCTCGAATGGTGTTCTACCTAATACCATTAACCTGGCAGTAAGACTTGTGTCCTAGAGATTTTTAAATTGCGTTATGTTAGTATTCATGCATATCCTTCCCTATACGAGTGCGCTAGATTGAATAAAATATTATAGCGTGTTAAACATATTTTATTTCTGTATTTTAGTCTTGTCTTAACCATATACGAGAAAGTGAGCTGGTCTACATTTTTACAAGCGTGCCAGTGTGCTTGATATTTTTCAATATTTTATTTTTGCATTGTTTTATCCCTATGCGAGCGGCTCATGATTCTTAATACAATAACTACTTGATAACAAATATATGCAATCGAAAATAAACCAGCTCTTGTCTTTTGGGTCTTTTCAACTGAAAATGTCCGGTCTACTCGCACAGGCTCGATATATATGTAACAATACATGTAATTTTGTTTGTTCAAAGACTTACAAAATCTAACTTAGAAGCTATCTAGATGAAAATGAAGCTTGATATAAAAATAAAAAAAATGTGAAAATATATGTAGGGAAAGGTGTATTAGATGCGTTTTGCAGTTATCATTATCCTGTGTTTTCCCTTGTTATTGTTGTTTACTTTGATGTTTTTGTTGTTTTGTTATTTCGTTGTTTGTTTAGTTCGTTTATTTTCGTCTTTGCTGTTGCTGTTGTTTCCTTTTGTCTTTCGTTAACGAGGAGTACCATACCTTGTAATCAGCTTTATTATTTTAGGAAATATTACCAGGGAAATTACGTATTGTATAGGCAACTGCTACATCATAGTAACTGGGATTTTACTAAAAGAAGCCTTGATCAGCAGGTCCAGTTAGTAACTGAACAACATCAAATCAACAGCATCATACCCAACTTCACCTAAAATTGTTCTTATTCAACCATCCGCCATGAATAAACAACGAAATTCAAAAACATATTAGAAAAGGCTCCTGTTCAAATCACTGGGCTTGGTAAAGCAAAACGAAGCTATGCAATGAATACATATTAAAGTATTTTTTCAAAACGCAAACATTATTTCCAATATAAAATTCTCAGTCCTCAGATATGAATAAAGGAATCGAAGGAATTTATATAGCATGCAAAATCGGGTGAGTATTCGACTTAGAGAGACGACAATACATAATCTGTCGAAGAGAATCAAGCGTGTATTCGCCATAGGGTGACGACAATGCATGTTTAATTACCTGTCGAAGAGTATCACGCGTGTATTCGACTTATTGTGACGACAATACATATTTTATTATCTGTCGGAGAGAAAGCTCACGTATTCAACACTTACTATTGTAAACAAGCAAATGTGGATGATATATATGCTTATATCTCAACAACCGGTATTTCTGTTGCAACTCCGTCAAATATACATACTTTACTACCAATGTTCTCGAGGTCAAAATCCTGGATATATCTTAATCATTTGGCACATATGCTACATAACTTACGCTTTTGATTCGATTAACATTTTGTACAAAACTCAATACAAATGTCTGAATCTAAATTATGGTGATATTTATACTAAAGCTTCAAATGAAGGAACCCAAAGAAATTGCAGGTCCAAATAAATTGTGTGTCGTCTCTCAATACTGTTAATTAATTCTATGATGAATTACTATTTCCCGACTGAACCCCCCAAAAGTTATTATATAAGAAGGGAAACGGGACATGTATAGCAAATTATAGATTAACCTCTTCACTATGCTGTTTTGGAAACGTATTTGGAAAGAGTGCTTTTAAGTACATCCTTAATTTCTGGTTTCCGCCATGAGTCTTAATAGTATTTTAAAAAAGCCAATTATTGACAAGAGGGAATGAAGGAATGTTTGGAAACTTACATCTGTTTTAAAGCTATTTTAGTTAATACATGATAGAAAATATTTGAAATCTTTGTTATATCACAGAAAATTACAGTCTATTTGTAATCCATAGATCGGTTTAAATATATAAAACATCTCATTATCCGCGCCCTTTCATGGAAACGAGGGTATTTTTCTCATGCAGCCCGTCCTTCTATTTGTTCGCATTTGGTATGGACATACGGATGTAAGTTTTAAGTGTCCTATGGGTTTACATTGTTTGAACATTATATTCAAACCAAATGAAAGATACTAAACATAGAATAAGGCCTCACTTTAAAAATATGGTAGCGCAACAACTGTTGCAAGCTACACATAATCCATGTGCATACACTATATGATCCAAGGTTGCATTATGCGTAATAATTATTGTCTCAATTCCAAAGTGCTTTTTAAAATAAAAATAAAAAAATGCTTTCTTAGCAATCTTACCTGACACACGCAAAAGTTTTGGTTTGAAATGAAGGCCTCATTATACATCAGCTGCAATAAATGTTGCTTGAAGATTCTGCATCCTCTTGTAACTTGAGAATTCTTATATAAGATCTCTAAGATACAGTAACAAAATATTCAGTAACAACTCATGAAACTACAGTTGTAACCTGGTAATGGAAAGAGGAGATAAGTGAAGTGGGAGATACGTTATTTTAAAATAAATTTGAAAATCTTCAATCAAATTCAGAAACAAAAACGTTTCTGTTTATATTGTATATTCTCTTTTAACAGCTGATTCACCATTGACAACTCGGCTATCAATTAACTGTCGTTTATCAGACAATGGCAGCGCGAGAGTTCGAGGCACCAGGGAGTAATATTTCTTAGAGACGTCGCTATTTTCCTACAGAGAGCAGTGTTTATGTCAGTTGTCAACTTGCCTCCTCTACTTTCTATCCTACAAACAAGTTTAGTGAAGAACTGCACCCGTTGCACTAACTCCCACCCCACACGCCACCGCTGATAATATATATTGCTATGGACCCATCATATCACCCAGTTAAACTCTGTTAAATATTTTCTGGTACAAGTCTCTTACAAAACCCGTTTTATTTCATTTGCAATCTGAAAGAAAAGTACAAGAAAGAACGGATGATAATGATGCACATGTTTATATCACAGCCTCTCATTTTAAAGGCTTGATTGGAATAAAGAAGTATTATATTTTCTCAGATTTTATTATTATTATTATTATTATTATTATTATTATTATTTGGTGTTGTTGTTGTTGCTGGTTAATAAATGTTTATTTTTTCATCTGATATCGCACAGAACAGAATTTGTTAATGTCATTACTTTGTAATTTAAGTGGCTAAAGCAATCCTGTCTCAATAAGGCCATAAAACAATAGCCCAAGAGGCCTTGCATTCTGTAATTTGAGACAAAAGCACAAGTGTCTCTCTCAGGCTGAATAAATACAATATTACGAGAATCGCCTTTAGCTAAGCTCTTGTGGACAGTTTCGGAAAGACTAGATGATCCCGATTGGAAATCTTATTTCCTGGACCAGTGAACAGACATACCACCATCGATAGTAAATGTTTATTTAAATGGAATTGAAAAAACCACCCATGTTAAGCTTATCATCACTGACAACAGAAGTTATGTTTACATAAGGAAGTTTACTTGTTATTCAATCCACCCACTCACACCAACCCTACCCCTGAGAGCTTGGGATGCATAAAAGACCCGTCGCGTCCTACTACATGTTGCAAGCGGTGACCAATGGATGAAACTTGTTAACCGTTGGTTGCGTCCCGTGTCGGGGAAGGAGAGGATTCTGGTAGTTGAGCGGAGGATAACCCTGTTTGTTGGCACTTCAATGCGACCACAATTTCGGCGCCTCAGTTCAGACTAGACAGATAATCAGAAGGGCCTGACTTACGA
>JAECUM010009544.1:0-33094 GCA_016617855.1 Megalonaias nervosa | reverse complement strand
GGGGCGGATAACTTAACACCAGCTGCCACAGGAAAGCTACGGTATATTGCTGGAGCATGCATTCATAAGATCAAAGATAGGTTACGGCAGTGTGTCATCAGAAATACAGGACGAATGGACGAAGGATCCAAGTTGCAGAGGACTATCTGAAACAGCAATTATAGCAGAAACTTCGCATTGACGAAGAAGAAATAACCACTAGAACGAATCTGCCACAAAGTCTATCAGAAATAGAGTACCGACAAGGAAAATCAAGAGGTCTAAGTCATGTGAGGGACGATGGTTTTTTTTGTTCTTTAAAAAGTTGAACAATTTCATTCAATCGAAGTTCACAGAAATAAGTTTTCATCCCATGGATCAAAGATCCATACATATATTTGAGGGACGGTTTTCACTAATGCTGACCTAATTGCATATTGGCTGGACCTTTTCCATACAGACCATATGGATTGTTATCTGGACGTGGACGATGAAATCTTTACAGGATGTTTGATTGATTTATATTAAATAGTTTCAGGTCATTTCTTGAAGACTGCCTTCGTGGATGGTCTCCAGGCGCTGAAAGAATAAATTTCGAGGAAGAAGAGACAGGCGCTCCGACCAAAACTGCAGGCCCTAAATGAAAGCAGAACACTGAAACGGAAGTCGGTCATTTCAACATCCTTCCAGTGTAATATCTGCGAAGGAGAATGTGTCGACAATCCACAGATTTCCAAGGAAAATAGTATTGCATGTGACAGCTGTAACTTGTGGTTCCATTTCGGATGCGTTGGACTGACCGGAAATGAACAATACATCAAACGCAAAAACTCTGTATGGAAGTGCCAAACATGTTTGATGAACACTTTGAAAGGCAAAGGAATGGGCAAGGGAAAAGGCAGAGGAACGAAGTCGAAGATTTAAAACAAAAATAATGAACCTCAACCATCAGGAGAAACAAAAACAAATATGTAGGAATTCACAAGAATTCGTATGATGATTTGTAAATGCAAAATATTAAAATTGTGTCATTAATTATTAAGAAATTGCGCACCACATTATGAAATAACATCATTTTTCTGATACATTGGACTCAGCCATGCTGATAATAAATATGCGGTGCAAGAAGTTGGTGAAAACTATTGAACTTGAACCTTATTTTATGGAGAGAAGACTATTGAAATCGGCTCACCTACTGTGTGTGTGTGTGTGTGTGTGTGTGTGTGTGTGTGTGTGTGTGTATAAAGTTCATTCAATGTATAGTTATATTCAGATATTTCATAAAACTTTGTTGGATGAAAATTGCGTTTATGAATTTTGTTAACAGATGGATAGTAGACACTAGTTTACAAAACCTTTGACTTTGAAATTAGTGAAAGAATGTTGACTGTGGAATTGTTCATTGAAAAATCTAATAAATACGAAATTTCGTTTGAATTCTTTCGTTGATATATGGAAAACAGTTCTTGCACTTAATGCAAGTGCAAATAAAGTGCAAAATATACGTAGTGACTTTGACTGTATTTCTAGGTCAGACAAGAATGGTTCCAAACATTCTATGTTGTACAATTAATGTTATTAGGGAACTAGAGTTAAGACATTTCTTGTACTGAGTATTTGTTGGATACTAAAAACAATCAATATATTTAGCATTCATCACTGTAATGTTTCTTAAAGACATGTGATTGTTTTGTTGACGATAATTAGATCAAAAGTAATGTACATGTGTTACAGTTGCACACATGTTTCTTTAACAAACGATGCCACCAGTAGACAAATTAAATATTGACCGATCCCATCGATGAACTATTACAATTTCGGTACAAATCTTTATATCATTAGCACGAGCAAGGTATTCAACAGTGAAATATGTTTCTCTTCTCTCGCCTTCTTCACTGTTGCCGTCATTATTAACGATGGTAAATCTGTAGTAAACAATATTTTATTCACAAGTGTTTCTTCTTTCTCATCGTCATACATTATAAATTTATCATTCACGGGCCTTTTTTTATCATTCACCACCACCATGTTTTTCACCTCACCATCATCAATGGTATAATAATCAGTTAAAGTATAATTTGTATCTCTCTAACGTCAGTATTACTATAAATGCTAAAGATAAGTAATTTCTTCATTCGTCATCTGCATTTGCTCTCTCTCTCTCTCTCATCATCGGTAAATCATACAAGAATCATTTTGTTTTCTCGCATCGTCATTAATTGTAATGTATCGTATTGCGCATTTATTTTCTCCGTCACAACTATTCTCTCTCTCTCTCTCTCTCTCTCTCTCTCTCTCTCTCTCTCTCACACACACACACACACACACACACATCACCATCATCATCAATGGTTAATCAGTGGAATAAAGCAACAGTTTTTCCCCTTTCCTACTGTTTCTCTCTCTCTCTCTCTCTCTCTCTCTCTCTCTCTCTCTCTCTCTCTCTCTCTCATTATCATCATAATAAATAGTACACCTCTCATACAAGTATCATATTTTCTTCTACACAATCATTTTCTGTTATGAAAAAACCTCAGTACAACAGAAGACCTTACCAGGTGGCAACCTCTAGAAAGTCGATCAAACACATTTTTAAATCTACCGAGTCCAGCGTCCGTCTACGCTTTAATATTTGAAGTGTGATGACGTCATCAACCGTTATTTGTACTATGCGAACTTTAACTACATATTTCTGTTCTGGAAATTTATTAAAAAAATTATCAAATGATACAATCTGAAATAAAAAAAAACCCAAGTGAAACATTTTATCTTGTGAAATTAGTTTCATGACGTTATTCAGCCCGTGGTAGAATGGGCTACCTCCTCTAATGAATTCGGGTTGACAGGGTTTGTGACCGTAATGGTGAAAATGAAGGTTAATTCGCCGGATTGGATTCATGCGATGGTCGTCCGAGAGTGATGCGTTGGTACGTTACTGTCTTTGGAATTGATGTGTGTATTTTTTCAGTCTTCTTGCGATTTTGAAGCGATAAAAGACGCGTGAGAAAAGTCGAATCGAGCGGAGGGTTGTGGTCACGCTTGCACTCCTTGTGTTCATTGATAATACCGATAAGGTGATTTCATGTTGTCAGAAATTTCCTCGTACTTTATTGATAAAACGTCAGACTCATGTTGTGTGAATCAGATTACATATAGATATTTACAAACATTATGAGGTTTTTTCCCATCCCCAGTTAATAAAAATCTCTACAAAATAATGTGACTTTGACTTAATTGTATTGGTCTAGTAATGTATTGAATTTAGATACATTTTTGTTAGTGCACACTTTAATTCATGCAAGATAGCATAAAACCAAGCTTTGATGAATATATTTTATAACTTATAGGATCTAAAGTATTTGAAAAGCTTGAAGAGATTGTGACCAGCAGACAAATGAGAAAAGATGTATCAAAGCTCTGGACAACAAACTTCAGCACTGGAGGGATACCACTCAGTGATCATTCATTGTGCACTAAAGATGACTGGTTTCTCCTATCACGGAATGCTTTCAAGGTAAATCTTAAATTATTACACACAAAAAAATACTATTTCAGGTTTTTCAGTGTTTTATTTATAGTCCAGTATATTCTTCTTCAAATTAAATTATAGATATCAAGATCTGATCTTTCGATATCCTGCAATATAAAATTGTGTAACAGTTTTTAGCATTTTGGAATGTTTGCAAATAAAGTATCTACAAAAATAAATGATCTGTATTTTGATAGAATTATATACTGTGCATCTTTATTTACTTTGAAATATGCTTTGGCTAGCTGCGTTGCATTTTAATGAAAACAGCCAAATAGAGCAAGCATGCAATAAGGACGGGAGAGCGACATATAAAATAGTGTATCCAAAGTACAAGAAAGGAGAATACACTGTCAGGAAAATCCTTGTTGATTCAACATATGGTAAGAATATACGTTAGTAATTAATGAATAGAAAGGAATAAATCACTTAGGGATATAAATACTGTTGCACCAAGTGTACGTACCTGTATTATTTATTTTATTACATTCAAACAGTAAAGGCAAAATATGTGTTAAAGTTGACACTCATTTAATTTTAAAGGTCATGATTTTTGCCCTATGGTAAAATAATAAAAATATCCAAAACTTTTTAAAGACAAATGTTACGTGTAGGCTGGTACAAATGTAACAAAAGAAAAGAGTAAAGTCAACAAGCTTTGTAAATTTTAACAAAATAATTTATTTCCCTAGAAAACAATGTAAAAATTGGAAACAGGACTTACGGTATGTGAATATAATCCAAAATTTAATCATAGGATTGAAAACTGTAAGTCCTATCACTAAACAGTTCTAATTGAATCCAGGTTCGAATCTCGATGGAATTCCAGTGTGGAAGGCGATGACGTCAGATGAGACCGTTGTACAAATGGCAACAGATCCTCGAATGAATCACAGTTTATGTTTCCGTTTAGAATTCCAGAATAAATTTCCACTGAATTTCTTTGTCCCAGAACTTTTTATAAATATGAAGCACTTATTTAGTTTTCTGGAGAATAAATTATTAAAACCAAAAAAATAGATGAACTTCAAACAATCTGACATCAAAAATAAAAGAACCACCTTGAGCTCTGAGGTGTAGGAATACGACTGCCGAAATTTTACTGAGATATCAGTATTAAACCTAACTAAAACGTCATTTCAGTCCCACGTGATGGGTCACGTGATCTCTTAACATTGAACAGCGTAATAAATGAATGTCATTTATCACGTAGCTAAAATAACCCCATCTAAGAATCAAACTCTCACGCTGGAAATATATAAAAAAGAAAGGCTGTTTGCAATTTAACTAACACGTGGGCCGAAAATGACCTTGGTAATAGCCAATCGTTTTAACTCAATGTTTACAAGATCTATGAACCAGATGAACCAGAGTGAGCTAAAAATAGTGCTGAAGAAATAGTTATAATCTAATCGGGTCAAGCCAATTTTCCGAAAAGAGTCTCAAATCCAATGAAACTTATCATTACAATAAAATGTAATGAAACAAAAATAAAATAAAAAAGAATTTTAAAACTAACATACAAGCAATTTAATTACATATTCGTAACACAAATATCTTTAATTTATATATTAACTTCAAGAAAAGGTTGCAGTTTTTGGCTTGTACAACACAATGCATATTAAATTCACTTTAATTTGTAGATTATGTTGAATGTCTGATGAAAACAGCATTCAGATTTGGACAGGTGTCTCACATGAATGATAAAGGAGCAAAATTTCTGGTAGATGTACTACCACCATTATGTAGTCTGTATGAGAGGCCTGACAAGAATATTGCTACCCAAAATCTTCTTAGCAAGTTTAATTGCTGTCAGCCTCATGAAAGCCAGTGTAGTTCAGGTTTTGATCAGGAAAGGCAGTGTGGATCCTCTAAATAAACACATGATGGAATGATGACCCTCACTTCCTTGCCCAAGAAGTACCAACACCACCGAGCAAATTGTCTATATGCTGTATACCGATGTCTTCTGAAATAATAATTTGAAAATTAAGTTCAAATAAAATATGATTTATGCATTAGATCCAATTAGGAAATCAAAAGTTTTAGTAGATAGTGTTAGTAGTGGCCCAGTGTGATTTATTATTATTTTGTATTAAATCAATAAAGTTAAATGATTCCAAATATAATCTGTGCATACGAATATATAAAACTATTTTATTTTCCCACACACAAAATGAAATAAAACAATATTTGTACATGTATATGTGTTGTTTTTTTTTACATGATTTGTCAGTATCACTGTGGTATAAAGGTTAGACAGTGTAGGCCTCCAGAACAGGGGTTCAATCCATGAAGGTGGCATAAAATGACTGGAAAAAGAGGTCTATTTATTGCTGTATTAATAACCCTAATACTATGTTGTCTTGCATATACCATGAAAACAAAATTTATGAAAACAGAAGAACATGAAAAATTACTCAGACATTTTACTTACTCATTTCCTTGTTCTGGACGTTCTCCAAATTGTTGTCTATACTGGTAGTATGCAACTTTTAAAACATGGATGTCTAGACAAACTGGACTGAACCCCGGATGGTCTGTTATACATTGTATCCCCTGGTATTCATTGCGGACAATTTGACCATCTCTATGTCACAAAAACATACACATTCTCTTGCTGTGGGCATTACCAAACAATGTCCACAATTGTACCTACAATAGAGTTTTATTCTTTAATGCATAGGGCTGTGCTTGTCAAATTTAATCTCATATTTATGAACACATCAATAGCACAGTACAATGACACAAAGTCAGGAACAGGTAAAACATTTAGTACAGCACTGTAAAATTAAATTAGATATGAAAGAAAATAGAAGTTGCAAGTAGATGCTTACCACAGATAAAAGGGTTTATTTCATAGTTTATAAAAATCAGCTATTAGCATACATATGAGAAATGTGAAATTTTAACTTATAATACAGTGTACAGAATATATGAATTCCAATTTAATGTCATGAGGGTAATATCCTGCCTATTTGAACAGATGTGCAAAAGAGGACCTCCACTCCTAGGAATCTGAAGTACTTCTAAATTGTATCAATTTGTTCACAGGTTTTCGAAGCTTACAAATGTGATCCGATGTACCTTTTAATTGTCAACGTATAAATACGTCTCTATCCATGAAATGCAATACACTTATACAGCCTTTATTACAGGTGAGAAAAAATCCATTTGTAAACGAACACGATACTGTTGAACAGTACTGTAAATATCGTCGGATACATATATCTATCGTAACTTACGGCAGTAGACATATTCAGAAAACAATTACCATGAATTGTCCGTCAATCTATCTTGTCTTTCTTCTTCGTCATCTTCATCTGCAATTTTGGATTCGTCGGTATTGGAAATAGAGAGTTCAAACTGGTACGCATTATTTTGGGTGCTGGCAGCCGCTTCTACACCATTATCAGAATCTTCCAAGCTTATTACCTCCCCATCTTCGAATGGCGAAGACGCGCAGGACAGTGACAATTCACTTCCTTCAGAATCGCAGCTTTCGTGTTGAGTTTCTGAAGACTTTTCATAATATGACGATAACAACTCGGCCTTTGTTTACAAAAAGGTGTTCAAAATGTGACGTCACGCTTTGTTTTCACTAAATAACGGAAGTGGTCGGTGGTTGCATTCGGTTATTATCGTAGACAGGTGCGAACGCGATATTCTATAGCCTCCCATGCAGTTATTACTGAAAATTTTTCAATCTGATTTTTTACATTCGTATTTTTAATGTATAATCTCATTCACTAAGAAATTAACTGAATAAATGTAGATACACTGTTATGGCACTTTAATAAAGATATTCAGGAATAGAATGCTGGCTTGCGTACAATACAACATTAATTTTCTGCAACATTTTGTTGGATATTTTGTGAAATCTGCATAACATTTTGATTTTCTGTGAAATGTTTCAATTAAAAATCACTCTTGGCTTACTGGAAATTCAAAATATCTTTTAGATGCTAGAGAGGCTTATTTTCGATGGATGAGATATCTAATGACTGCATATAAATATTTTACCAATTGGATCCTATTACGTTTGAGAAAAATATTAAATTGTATTTGAGAAGCATCGTAGATTTAAGAATCCATGCACTGTGTAATCTAAGGTATAAAAATCCATTAGAGCCAACTTTTGCGCCTGGTTCCATGTGGTACCAGACTTGCTTTTTTTGTGAAAATTCTGTATTGTTTGAAGATAATTAAATCCAATAATATGATGTAATTTGTCATAATATGTTTAACAAACTTCGTCCGTAATAGTAAATACCTCAACTTCTCCAGTGTGTCTTGGTCAAATTTTCCCAGAGCATTGTACACAAGCGTACTACTCAGAAGCGTTGCCAAAGCGAAGATCCAATTGTCATGGCTTTTGTCTCCCTGCATAAAGAATAACATGACAAATCCTGAGAGGTTTTACTAGAAACATACAACATAACTCATTGGTGGAAAGATGTTTGGAATCTCAATATTAAATCTGAGATATATGAAGAACAAACACGCAAAGATGTGAAAAGTACAGGAGACAGGCAGAATACAATTTTTAATTAATTTGCTTTATCTGCTCTGCTTAATTGGTATGGTCTGCTGTCCCTTAACAAACCAAGCGTTAGTGCAATCAATAATATGTCTAAAGAAAATGATAAATATATGCTATGTCTACTATGAACTTCTGTGAGCCGCAGTTATATTTAAGCTTATCTGGAAAACCAACGTGTTAAAAATTTCCAAGGAAAGAGTATTTCACAAGTACATGCTTGTTATTCGTATACATTCTAGGGACTTTATTGATCATTATGTTAGGTTAGAGGAAAGAGTTAAGTAACAAGCACTTAAAATAATAGCATGAAGTTTAAGCTTTTAACATATTAATAAATGACCTTATGTTCAATCCAAAACAAATGTGCTAGTTATATTCGTTATTCGACTGCAAATGCAGTGTCTCTGGAGGTGTAATTAAAAATAGACTTTAAATAAAGGTGGACTTTAATGCAATGGATATTGCCATCTACAACAACAATTCTGTTGAAAATGAAATAAGGCAGACAAGGACAGATGAGAACAAAATCAATCTATAAAAGTTGAAATGCACATAACGTAAACATGCTAACAATTGAATACTGAATCGTACAGCATTAGAATGGAACTTTGCGGCTGCAATCGACTATGACGTATGTAGTTATACGATGCGTTTACAATAAACATCTAAAAGTGAAACACCGAATGATACAGTAGCAATACATGAAGTTGTTTGCACCAGACAATTTACTTATAGCTAATTAAATCAAAGCGTGTTTTCACTGCATGTTTTATCACTAGATAATTGAAGTGAACTCATATTAATTGAATTATACAACAGCCATATGATGATTTGTATGACTACATTAAGCCCTACTCTTTAAGACAAGACTGGTTACTCATAACTTGTCTAACGTATGCAGTGTTAGTGAACATCTGTAGCAATAAAATTGTGTTTTTGTCGCAACACCCACCCACCCACCCACCCTTGTTGAGATTGTGTAAGGGAGATAAATATTGGCAAGAGCTACAGTAAAAAGTTATAAGATATGTATAAAAACGAAGAAGCAGGAGCAGGCAAAGTATTGAAGGGGAGGTAAGTATAGATTGTCTGTAGAGTACTATATAAATAGGCAAATATCATTGTGATAGAGGCTTGTTTACAGTTAACACATCTTAAGCGTACCTTATTATAGAAATACAATTATGTTGCTCAAGAAAAATTAATTTGTTTATTTATTTACTTTTAGGCTCTTGAGGGTGGAGGGACAACTAATTTTAATGACGTAATACTTACATGTCACTATTACCATGCTTATCTTCCGGGATACTAAGTCCCCTCGTCCGAGCTTTAATTCCAACCTCCCATTATACAGAACGTTTAGAAATCTAGAACAGCGAGAGTCCTGAACCAGTCTGATTACCACAGCATCAACTTATGCTAGATATTCTTCCCTTATATCTCAGACCAAGACCACGTTAGGGTAAAGAAAGCGGGTCTGAAGAGGGAATCTTGCAATAGTTACAGGTAAATATTAGATTATTAAAATTAGTTTACTCCCCCCACCCCACCAAAAAAGACAAATACATTTCAATAGCAGTCATATATTGCCTATCACTATTGCCTTGCCAAGTTTGTCAGATCGGAGGGAAGCGTAAGGCCTAAGTAGACTGGTCTAGAATTATATAATTCAACTTACGGTAGGAATGTCCACTATTGTAAGCAAATGGGAACATTTTCTGTGCTGTAACTATTGGGCCCACGGAAACAAATGTCTTTGCTCTAGGTGCTAAAAAAACAGAACATAAAAAGAGGAGAAAGTAGTGTGAGACCGTCAAAACGCGGTTGACATAACATCTTCCATTGCGAACGATTAACATAGGCCCACGAAGTACCAATGGTCATGATTTCAAGGGCTTTAATTTTCGTCAACAGAAAGATCCGTGCAAGTGAGAGCTCTGATAAGATCTCTTGATAGTGAGGACAATCCGACCGAAAATAATGGATGTCCAGATATAAACGGGGTCATTATTTAATAAGAGGAGACGCTTCCTTCCCGTTTTTCTAGCTTATGTCATGGCCAAATAGAAAGGTAATGCCCTAATTGGACAAACAAGTCTGTCTTGATCCTCCCCAGCACAGATATAACTGAGACTTGAGATCCCTGTAGGGTGTACGACTACCGAAGAAATAGGTATTGATCCCTTCTTACCTTCCCCACGGTTGACAAAGGGGAGAAACATACTAATTGTTACGTTTGAACCGTTCTATTGACAATGCATGAAGTTTGCTCCTTTGTCCAGCAGAGGCTTAGAAGAGTAGGGAAGCGTTTTGCAAGATGTGGTCCTTGACAGAAGCTTCAACCACCAGTTCATAAGGGGTACTGATAAACCTGCAACACGCATGAGATATTCCATCGATGAATTAATGAACGAGATGCTGGTCTCTGCAGCTCGAAATACTTGATAAGATCAGAATGATGATGGTCCGAACTAATGATGGCACCTTTAGAGAGCTTGATCATGTTAGAGAGTGCGATCATATACTCCTTAACAGTAGAGATCGAATATTCTTGGCTTTCAAACCAAAAAGAGAAGAAAGTATTCCACTGTTCTCAGAGAGGAACAGCTAGAATTAACGAACCAACTGCAAAATTATTAGCCACTCTGCAAAGGTGTCCTTCGAATTATTTTTTTTTTTTTTTTTTTTGTACTTTTATTTTTACGTTGATGGCCAATTTGCGCACGCGTATTCCTTAGATTAGTCATTCTCTTCTGGTCCCGTTATCTTTTCCTCTCAGCGTTAACATTTCATGGACATAAGCCTTTAGCTCTTGTGAAATAAAAGGTCATCATCATCATAATCAATCCTTTAACCAAAGAGGTCGCTGAGACACTACAGATGACTTTACAACCAGTTCTCTACATCTTTCCCTGAAAGAAAGGAAAGTCAACTGGCGTTGACAACATACCAACAGAGCTCATTCAGGCAGGAGGAGAAGAGACAGTCACAGTCCTAACTACAATCTGCAACAAGATATGGCAGACAGGAGAATGGTCCACCACATGGACTCAATCCTTGGTCATCGTGCTCCCCAAGAAAGTAAACTTTAAGCCATGCCAAAACTAAAGAACCATCAGTCTTATCAGTCACCCGTGCAATGTCATGCTGAAGATAATTCTCAACAGACTAAATCCTCGAGCAGAGAAAATTACAGCTGAAGAGTAGGTAGGCTTCCGTGCAGGAAGGAGCACCACAAAACAAATCTTCAATCTCAGATTTTATTGCGAGAAATACCTTCAGCATCAACGTTTTTATAGATTTCCAAAAGGCCTTTCATACGGTATGGCATGCGGCCTAATGGGCAACTATGAGGAAGTACAACATCAGTCCAAACCTGGTGCTGGTTGTTGAGCACCTCTATGACAAAGCCACCAGCGCTGTCCTTATCAATAGCAGCAGAGGAGATTGGTTCCAAACAACAGTTGGAGTCAGACAGTGGTGTATACTGTCATCTGTACTCTTAAAAATTTTCCTGGAAAGGATCATGGAGGATGCTTTGCATGACCACAAGGGCACTGTCAGCATCGGAGGAAAAACAATCACCAACATTCGCTTCGCAGATGATATGATGTCTTAGCAGGAGACAAAAAAGAACTGGCTGACTTGGATGAGTGCCTCGACACAACCTCCACATCATACGGTTTGGAGATTAGCGCCGGAAAAAGAACAAATTGATGACAAACAACGCAAATAGCATCAGTACAGAAATAAAGGTCAGTGGACAGAAGCTGGAAAAAGTCACAAGCTTCAAATACTTGCGATCAATTATCACAGATGAGTGCTCCAAACCAGAACTACTTTGCAAGATTGCCCAGACAACAGCAGCAATAACAAGATTGAGACCAATATGGAAAGATACCAACATTGCTCTTGGTTCCAAAATAAGGCTGATGCGCTCGATTGTCATATCCATTTTTCTGTATGCTTGTGAACATTGACGCTCACATTAGATCTACAAAGAAGGATTCAAACCTTCGAAATGAGATGCTTCCGCAAGATCTTGGGCATCTCGTACATTGACCATGTAACCAACAAAGAGGCCCACAAAAGAATCCAGCGAGCCATCAGACCTTATGAAGACCTCTTGATCACTGTAAAAAAAAGGCGCAAACTGAAATGGTATGGTCATGTCTCAAGATCATCTGGACTAGCAAAAAACAATTTTGCAAGGCACATTGTGATTGTGCAGAAGAAGAGACAGACAGAAAAAGAGGTGGGAAGACAACATTATGGAGTGGACAGGCATATGATTTGGAGATTCCCAAAGGCCAGTAGAAAAATAAAAGGTGCTTTTATGCTAATAGACTCATGGTTTTATTCATGCAAAGCGATAATAACCTTTATTTAGCCAGTAAATTTGATATAAAAAACATATCTACCTTATGTCGCATAATGTAAATCATAACATTGTAGCGTCAATAAATTATAGTGAAATGTTTAATTTAATTATAATGAAATTTTAAAGTCAATTATATTAAGTTCAGCATATTAGTGCCCTAAAACTTAAAAGAATTGCTCGAAAGCAACAGTCAGTTTTCTGAAGTTATTGGATGAGATATTGTGTACACAAACTACAATCGTGCTATTTTCAGCAGATAAGCGCTGAGCTACGTTGTGTTCATCTTAGCGCTGATTTAAGCAGGTAAGTGCGAAGACCCTTATATTTTATTCATCCATGGATTTGTATTGACAGAGATCGTGTCAAATCGTAGTGTCATGGCTTTCTTTCTCTTTACATCTTTTTCTCCAAGACAGGTTTATTCAATCTTTCTATAGCTAGATAGAAAAAATACGAAAATGATCGTATAGCCTAGTTTACAATGTCTAGATCAAATAACCTAATTTGCAATGCCTAGATCGCATAACCTAATTTGCAATGCCTAGATCGCATAACCTAATTTGCAATGCCTAGAGCATAGCCTAATTTGCAATGTCTAGAGCACAGCTTAATTTGTAATGCCTAGAGCGTAGCCTAATTTGCAATGCCTAGAGCATTACCTAATTTGCAATTCCTAGTGCATAGCCTAATTTGCAATGCCTACCTGTATAATGCAGTTTAAGTAAGAATGTTTTCGAAGAATGCAGTGAAACTTGAAGTAGAATCTGTTTTTGAAGTGCTCAATATGGCGGCCTGGCGTTATAAATCCGGAGTGAAACTTTTATTTATTTATTTATTTATTTATTTATTTATTTATCATTAGTAGCAGTAGTAGTGATAGTATAAAATTATCTTTCTCTCCCGTTTAGTTAAGTGACCAAAATATGCACAAATAATAACTTATATTTTACATTTTGAGGCTTGTTTGATTTGATAGATGGACAGATGGGAGCTCTATTTATAATTTCGGTATATAGAACTACCTTTTTGATATCTCCGAGACCCTCTGTATCCAGAAGAAGAAGGACCTGATCTTCTTTGACTGGATGTGGTCTACACCATGCCCATATTCCCTTTGTCTTAGACTGGATTGTAGAACCAAGTGGGAACCCTTATAATAATAATAATAATAATAATAATAATAATAATAATAATAATAATAATAATTATAATAATAATGACTTGAAGAAGAAGAATAAGGTCTCCATCATCAGTAAAAGCAGAAATATAGGAAAAATATGCATTAGCACATTGCCTCCTCTCTCCATCCCCCTATTTGGTTGTGAAAAACTTGATGGTCTTAATATAAAGAAACGTATATATTTCCTCCAACATAGAATGTTGAAAGCTTTTCACACAAATACATGAGTTTGGGAAAACCTAGTACTCAAATATTGTTGTATACTAAATTCTACTGTCATATTGTATAGACTAATACTATACGTCAACACCAAATTCACAAAAAGTTCGTTGGACCATTTTACTCAACTTATAATTCATCTCGTTACATTAATATAGTGAACACATTTTCTTGACAAATTACATTTGTAGAGATGATGGGTAAATACTACTGGAATATGTGTTCCATAACTGTTTAATTATTATTTAAGTAGACCGAAAAACTCCTTCTTAGAGTGTTCTTTTGTACAGATCTCTTGAAAGAATGAAAAGGTAACACCATGGATTTTAAAGAGAGAGAGAGAGAGAGAGAGAGAGAGAGAGAGAGAGAGAGAGAGAGAGAGAAAGAAGGGTCTTCATAAATGAAGCCTATCATATAAGCATCAATAGTTTTAACATATATCTTGACCTAAATATCGTGTGAACATCAATAATATCAACATGTGTTAGTATAACTATCGATTTATCGTTATATATATATATATATATATATATATATATATATATATATATATATATATATATATATATATATATATATATATATATATTGGCATGTATATTTAATTTAATTATTTGTTTGTTGTAATTTTTTTAAAATTTCATTACATGCTATTGTAATGTAACTTTGTTTACTGGATTTGATATTGTCCAGAATTGAGTTTAATTCTGTTTGACCTGACTGAAATTTTTTTTATTTCATTGATAAACAGCTAATAATAGAAACACTGTATCTAGTTGCTGACCTCGTTTCAGAATCAGTGACGGTTTTGGTAAACAACTTTTTTTATTTTCTTTTTTATCTTTCTCAGGGTAAGAATCATTAGCTTAAGTCAAGGTCATACCTAGATTACGTGACCGGTGTCATCTATCTATTGTTACAAACTTCTATTTTTTTCAGAACAATGAACTTTTGACCCTCATCCGGGAATCTGTTTTGCACCTTAGTTAGCGTATAACTGTTGTTTTTGATAGAAGTTTGTCAGTCGGGCTCCAAACAATTGACACGATAAGTTGTTATTATGTTATGACCAGTTTGGGTTGAATTTTTATTTTATTGAATTCAAGTGATTCTTTTCCCTGGAAATACATAAGTGCTCCTATTAAATTCTAGGATAATAAATTCTGTGGAATTTATACTAAATTCAAAACTGGAATAATATTTTCTGTGATTTAACAAGAGACTGTAGACACTGCAGCACTTTGCTGACCACAACATACGTTATTTATTAACTTTTACTAAGCTTGTTGTCTTTACTCATTTCTGTTACTTATTTCAAGAGCATAGACTCGTAACATATATATATATATATATATATATATATATATATATATATATATATATATATATATATATATATATATATATTGCGTATGCATCAACGATATCAACATATCACTTAATATTACTATCATGCAAGTATCAATAATATTAACATATATATTACTGTAACTATCGTTCAGGCAGAAATAGTATCAATATGTACAATATATATCTCAGTAAAACCATCGTGTAGACATCAATAATATCAACACATGTATATGCATGGCGTAGACATCAATAATATCAACACATATCTATGTATAGCTATCGTGTAAATATCAATAATATCAACACATATATAAGTATAAACATGGTGTAAACATCAATAATATTAAGACATATATAAGTATAAACATGGTGTAGGCATCAATAATATCAACACATATCTTTATATAACTATCGTGTAAACATCAATAATATCAAAAGATATATAAAAGTATAAACATCGAGTAAACATCAATAATATTAACACATACCGTAGAATAAATATCGTGTAAACATCAATAATATCAACACATGTCTTAGTATAGATATCACGAAAACATCAATAATGTCAACATATCTCTTACCAAAGAAAATTCCTGTAGAAACAGCCATGTAAAGTTTTGCAAACACAACGGTTTTTGTGTTTAATTTGTTTGTCTTGTCTATGTTTTGTATTTGCCTTTAAAAAAGACTCATTAAGAGTCGAAAGCGCTCAGGCTAGTTAGATACTAGTTTTGCACTGTTCGTTGTCAGTTTATTGCATATATATATATATATATATATATATATATATATATATATAGAGAGAGAGAGAGAGAGAGAGAGAGATGTGTGTGTGTGTGTGTGTGTGTGTGTGTGTGTGTGTGTGTGTGTGTGTAACTATTGTGCAAGCATCAGTAATATCATCTTATACCTTAGTATAAACATCGTGTAAACATCAATAATATTAACACATATCTTAGTTCAACTATCGTGTAAGCATGAATGAAATCAACATATCTTAATATAAATACCTCTTAAATATTAATAATATCAAAATATATCTTTATATCACAATCGTGTAAACATCAATAATATCAATATATATTTTAGTGCAACTGAAGCTGCTATTTAAATTAATAATAAGAATTTTGACATCATCCTCCATTTGTTCTTGAATGGAAGATAAATTTTATTACGTATCTAGCAAATTTTACGTCCGATAACTCAATTTAAGGTATTGGTAGGGGCTGGAATTTTTGTTGTTGAAAGTTTTGGAACCACAAATAGTTTGAAAACTAACATTCCGTCCAATACTGTCCCTAGCATGGGTGGGAGGCATCACGTAATTTTACATCTAATTGGCGACCTGTCAATGTTCCGTGACTACAGAAAGAGATTTAGTTCTGTACTCCATGAGGCTGATCCATTTCTGTTTCCTTATTACACGTTGGATGATACGATTTGATAACTAAGTTCAACCTACTCGACCAGTCATAATTCATATTAAAGTATACGTTACCCACAACCCCTAGGACAAAGCCCCCTAGGTCAAATGCCACATGACAGAGTTGGACAAAAGCCCCTAGAACAAAAGCCACTCAGGGGGAGGACAAAAGCTCCAACCCCCAGTTTACATTTCTTGAAATAAAAAATTGTATCATGGTTTTAAATATTTTAAACCTTTGCAATGAATTACAACAATGTTAAAACGGAATAACTGTGAGTGTGAGATACACAGATGAGTTTAATACATTTCATTATATTGTTTGATATTTATGAAAATTTGCCTGTATTGTATGTATGGAAATATATATATATATATATATATATATATATATATATATATATATATATATATATATATATATATATATATATATATATATATGACTTTTCTTACATTGCTTTTCTTACATACCTTTACTGACTCCTGCCAGTCGGTTGAGAAGATAGGACTTTCCAGTCCTATAAAGCCCAGCTATGGCAACAATATTCAGTTGCTTTGGGATCTGGGAAATTTGATTCAGCACATCGTCGATTACCACTAGCTTTCCATCTTTGTCGGAGTCTATTAAACACAGAGGCTCCTTAAACACGCGATTTGATTCATATTCCATGACAGTCAAGCGATCACTCTCTTATGTGAATAGTACTAGATAGAATTAAAATAGAAAATACAGCAATGTACTACATGGACAAATTAATCGCGGCCATTTTTCTATGTACATATTATCTATTAATATTGAATATCTATTCTGATTTGTATTATTCTATGTTTGTATGGTTTATATTATGTAGGATGCACATATTAATTTGCATCGTAAATTCTACAGTATTTATTTCTTACAACGATATGTTGAATACTGGAATGCTGGAATTTTATATCTTCAGTTTCACATATGATTTTATATGCAGATTTTTATATTACATGCATCAATATTTTAAACTGCATCAATCCAGCTCTAGATTTCCTCTTTGCATTCTAACAATTATAAATGTGTATGAAAAGAAATGAAACGGATATTTTCGCACAGTAGTGTGCCACTCATGTTAAGGCTGAGTAACCTCAACTTTACTAGTACATGTTGTGTCAATTCTAAAAGGTCATGAATGTTTTGGAAGCGAAAATAAATAAATTAGTTGTTTTAATGGCAGTTGGTTCTTTAATTTATGTCTTTAATTATTTTAAGAGTTTAATGTTGTTTTTTTTTCAGAGTTTATCGTGGTATAAACTGTCAGCTGCCGACTCATCTAACAAACTCTTATAATTGCAATTATAATTTTGTTTTGTTTTTAATAGTTTTTTTTTTTTTAAAGACATTTCCTATCAGTTTTAGACCTTTGTTTAATTGTATGAATTTTTGTTGATGGCGTCTGCTGCGAAATAATTCTACCATTGGTAAGCGATCTAAGGTTTTGAATATTCCACATCATGTTCTTAATCTGTCATCTAAATTGTCATATGTGATCTGAGTAGAAGTTCAATATTCAAAGCAAAGGGTGTGTAGTTTTGTTTGATACCCACATGAGTTCATTGTGACTTGGCCGAATCGTTATTGTCCAGACACGTGAGTCATCAATTTTCCCTTCTTTAAATCTATGTTCATGTTCATTCACAGTTTAGGCTGCCTGCAGGGGCTACTTACAAATGAAATTAAGACTATTGGTAAATGGTTATTATGATGGGGGTCCAATAGTCAAACAGTGCAAGACATCAACCATGATAGCTACGATAGGTGAGTAGCCGGATTTTTATTTTTTCCCCCCACCCCACCCCCCACCCCCCACATCGTAACTATCAAGGTCGGCGTCTTAAATTGAAGGACTGTGAATCGAATTGTTATTGTGTTAGTCTTGAACCAGACCTCCTCCCAATCCCTGTATCAATTTGCCTATAGTTTAAATTCATTTGTAACGAGCTGCAGCAAAAGTGCTGTACAACATAGCCCCAATGTTCCTCTTGGCAGATTTTGAGTTTCCCAGCTTTTTAACAAATCTAATCAAAGAAAGAATTATTACCTTCAGAAAAATTATAAAGATTTGTTATTTGATTCTGTCAAAACAATTTCCTAAATATTCTAAATAAAAACCTCACCGCTTTTATTTAGTTTTAAAGGCATGCAGTGTGTATGCCTTCCGATTAGTGCTTACGTTACTTTGCACGTGACTATTTATCGAAGTATAAAGTAGTTCTCCGTACGGTTGATACAGAAATAAACTCATGGTTATGTTCTGACCAGTGGAAATCATTCCTACGTTTATCAACTGATGCGACAGCAATTATTACCATATATATAATTCATTAATATATATAGCTTTTGCTGAGCTTGAAGTCGCACTGCCCAAATGATGCAATAACCAAACTCTGTACATAAACCTAAAGTTTATGAATATTTCAGAATTTCTGAACAGTTATATCATGAACATGTTTTAAGTTCGTTAATTTTTAATTTCAAATTAACTTCTATGTACGGCGTTTTAAAACTTCTGCGGTTAACACAATTGTACGAAACAGAATGACAGACAACAACAAATTCCGTAATATTGGCACATGTCACAATAAATCATCAGTACTGGTTCTACCTTATGCATGTCTTAACTAACGATTAGACTAAGTGGGAAACCTTCACGGTTGTTTACGATTCCTGCAACTAAGAGTATTCTTCCCATTAGATGCAAATGAATATAAGTCGCCTCTACCGATTTTCCGTTTTCATTCTAGCAAAACAAAGTAGCTTTCCATAACTTTTAATTTGGTAGAAGTCACATACCCGAACGGGCACATAGGTAAGCTAGTGTTTCGATGCTGGATCAAGTTTCATTCGAAAGGATATGGCAAAACTGTCAAACATGGGAATCGGTACTTTGAATACTGAAAATACTGCCTTTATACGTCAGCCTCTAAATATGACACACAAATTTTATTAAGCCACTTCTGCTACTTGGTAAAATAGCTCATCATAAATATACAGGCTGTCATTGTTTTAAATTTCAGATGCTGAATTGCGTATTTGGGTTTTCTGCTCAAAGGATTAGTGATATTAGCTGAAAATATGTCGTGCATCTCCTGTAGATCGGTCCATTAAACTTAATCTTTCAAGCTGGGCGTCTACAGTGTACTAGCGGTCCCACTCAATGTACCCGTACCCTAAAACGTATCTGTAAGTTTATGGCTGGGCATAGCAAGGGAACGTTCTTGTCAATTAATTTTTCCAGAGGACTCCCATCATCTATTTATTAAACAGTCCCTTGACAGAGAATTTAATTATGTGTATTGAACTGAACGGTCATATTCAAATTCATGTATTCATGCAGTTAACCATTATCTTAAACAAAAATCACGAAGTCTTGCACAACACTTTTCGTGCACAACTGAAACTTCGCGTTTGCAGTACTATCCTCGGAAAGCGTGACGCGAAATGTAGATAAAGAATTGTCACTAACCATGTCATACATTAATCTCTAATCTCCCACTTCACTGCGTTCAAAATTCGGCGATATAAATATGATAGCAACTTTTGTTTATCATTTTTGATAATCGTAAACCGATTTCATCCTAAAGTTACATACATTTGGGAGTTGGGGTGGATTATGGGTGAGAGGCTGGTATTGGCGATGATGAATTGCATATTTGGCTTTTGTGCTCAAAGAATTTGTAATATTATGATAAAATATATGAAGTCAGTAGCATATTTCCTGTGGGAAGCAGTCTTTATTAGGCTGCAATACTTAATGCATGACATCTCTATCGGAATTCATGCAACGATCCTATATCCGCTAACATATATCTGGAGGTTTATGTCTGTTGTAAGTGTATAATTTGCAAACGGCAAGCAATTCTCCAGCAGAATTCTTATAATATAGTTATAAGAGCATATCGATTGATGCATTATACTTAAAAATGGATATGGGGAAATCAGCAGCAGTATTTGGATGTGTCCCTGTTCAAAATCACTTACCGTTTGTCTTTGAATAAATTGGCCACTTTAGATCCAGCAAAATATTTTCTTAAACATGTCTTCTAATATTGGGTTTTTCCTACCTATGTTAAATCTTCTGAATAACTAAATTGTCATTGGCTAAATTGTAATAAATTATCAGAATCATTTGATAATAATACATGTACTGCTCGACATTGACCAGGCATTGCTGGCCGAATTTATGCTGTCTTGCATAAACATAAGTAGTTATCCTCGAGGACAATCTTCATTTGTTTGGAAACAGAATGCAGCTGTGAAGGCAATCCACCTGACATATCAATATATAATTCAACATTATATACTGAGTAAACACTTTATGGATATACACAATGACATTATATATTTGGCTATACATAATGGCACTAATTATCGTCTTCATGTATATGATCCAAATTTAAAGGATTAAAACGATTAAGCACGATAAGAATTCTACATTTGTGAATTGTGACCTCCTACCGAGCACACGTTTTTATAAGAAAAGCCTAAAGCAGTTAAATCTTTACCTAGCCTTGATCATTCAATGGAATGAGTTTTTCTCTCATACTTTAGTATAGTCTCTTTTTTAACCATCAACTTATATATCAATCAATAACTGAAACATACATTTTATCTATCGCTCTTTTTGTGTGTCTATCGAAATGATTTTTGCTATTTCATCTCTTATACCTAAAAGAGCTGGCTTTAATGTACGGAATACATCTAGTATGTATGTGCGAGTTACTGCAGTCGCTCTCAAATCCCACGAGCAAGCATAAGAATTAAGATTTCATCATTAACTTCTGGCAAACAAACTAAAATTTTTCGAGTTTAAAAATACAGTAACCCATGGATAAAAATAACAAATCTTTAATTGTTATTATTATTATTATTATTATTATTATTATTTATGTTCTGCAAGCAAAACGGAGTAACTCAAAAATAACACAGCCTCAACCTAAGTCCCTATATATATCAATAAGCAGAGATAACCTAACGGCAGCAAATGGTTGAGATTTAAGGTTGATTTGAAAAGAGCAAGATAAAAATGTATCTTACTTGGAAGAAAAGAAAAAGTGAATTGAAAACTATCTTCGAAACAAAAGTAAACCGAACTCCAACTTGCAACTCCAAAGTAGGACAAAAGTTCTTGAAGACTGGCGTCATATTCCTGTTTCCTATGTGAAACTGTAATTTACCCGTCCAGAGATTTAAGCGGATGCCATTATGCGAAATTGTCAAAATATTAATGATAATATCAGCGAACAATACGGAGTAATACGGAATAAGCTTAATCCTTCAGTGATAGGGTATGTACCATATACTTTTCCATTACGGTTTTAAAGAAAGTCTATACTCGCCGTTACAGTGCTGTTAACTCCGATCACTCGGTACTGTGGAAACTGTATTCGTACACATTTACTGTAAATGTCATTTATTTGCATTAGTACTTAACAATACATCACTGTAAAACAACATGTTTCCCTCAACTATTTATATTACAGCTTTACAGTGCTCATCAAATGTTTTACAGCTTTACAGTGTCCATCAAATGTCTTATATTACAACTTTACAGTGTCCATCAAATGTCTTGTTTTACAGCTTTACAGTGTCGATCAAATGTCTTATATTACAGCTTTACAGTGTCCATCAAATGTCTTGCATTACAGCTTTACAGTGTCCATCAAATGTCTTATATTACAACTTTACAGTGTCCATCAAATGTCTTATATTACAGCTTTACAGTGTCCATCAAATGTCTTGTATTACAGCTTTACAGTGTCCATCAAATGTCTTATATTACAACTTTACAGTGTCCATCAAATGTCTTGTATTACGGCTTTACAGTGTCCATCAAATGTCTTGTATTACAGCTTTACAGTGTCCATCAAATGTCTTATATTACAACTTTACAGTGTCCATCAAATGTCTTATATTACAGCTTTACAGTGTCCATCAAATGTCTTGTATTACAGCTTTACAGTGTCCATCAAATGTCTTATATTACAGCTTTACAGTGTCCATCAAATGTCTTGTATTACAGCTTTACAGTGTCCATCAAATGTCTTATATTACAACTTTACAGTGTCCATCAAATGTCTTATATTACAGCTTTACAGTGTCAATCAAATGTCTTGTATTACAGCTTTACAGTGTCCATCAAATGTCTTATATTACAGCTTTACAGTGTCCATCAAATGTCTTGTATTACAACTTTACAGTGTCCATCAAATGTCTTGTTTTACAGCTTTATAGTGTCCATCAAATGTCTAAAAAATAATTTTTTGAAGATTTTCAAGTTATCAATTATGCCATCTAGAATAGATTTTGATTTCAAACTACAATTTTTGTTCAAGTATTCCTGTCTTCACTAATTCCATGAGTTAGTGTGACAATATGACATAAGCAGGTACATAAATCAACGTATAAATAATCACACGAATGAATCAATTAAACTAGCACAGATTTAAAAAAAAAAAAATATTTATATGAACTAATCTATCATTATATGCAAATACTTAGTACACCGATGACTTTGATAATGAAATGGTTAAAAGATATATCAACTAATTTGCCTATTAAAATTGATATTCCTAATGATCTTTTTACTAAACAAATAACTAAATAAATAATGAAAATAAACCATAGCTGAATTTCAGTGTATTTTGACATTTCAGAATGAATGATGTTGTTATTTAATCACAAAATGAGTAGCATAAGGAAATTAAAAAGCAGGATAAAGAACTATAGATAACGAGGACACTGATGACTCCAACTTTATGATCATTGTTTCCTTGTATATTTAGCCTAATAGCTATATCGATGTCATGATTTATTCATCTTTAAAATACATAAGACAATAGTTCTTTCTTTCGAAACATTACTTTCATGACAGAGTCGAAAAAATGAATGTTTCAAAAATATAGTTCTAATAAGTGCGTTTCTTTATCATCTTATAAGAAAAAGAGAAAAGTAACCTGAATGTCCACAGAACACTCTTTCTAGTTTGTACTACTATATTAGTAAGGTAAGAAGAAAACTAATTTTTATGACATTTTGGGTCTCATTTATTAGAGCTTATGTTCAAATTTGAAAGCTTTCTTAACTCAATTTCCAAGAGAACAGTTGGATTATTGCTACATTTTCTTCCACAATGATTTTTCAGACATGCAGAAAATGAAATTTGCAGAACACAAGTGCCATTTGAATGTAATATCAATTTGTTTATTTCTTGGTCTGATATAAATGTTTACTTTAATGTCTGGGATTTCTGTTTCCAAGCTTTCTGTATGTAGTTTCTTAATAGGAAAATAGGATTACGGCAGTGTTTACGTCTTAACCTTTCTTATGTAATCTTTCTCGGAGTCAGGCAAATATGTATAATCAATACACATAATCAATACCTTAATGGCGGACACGTACGTAGCGATCATGGGAAGGTAAACAACATGGAAGAACTTAGAACTAGAAAAGATCTATTGATATCACTCTATTTGTTATTAACAGTTAGGTATGAAGTTTATTGATGTGGTATAATATTTTATTACGAGGTACATCTATCCAATAATATCGTGTTATATATTCTAGGACTAACATATTTGTGGGATTGGAAAATCAACTGAACTCCAGTATACCCTATACTTTCATTAATGAATTGCTGTACTGCACATTAAGCAAATCCCTAGGCACTCAGCATTAACAGGTTAGTGTTAGGACTGGTCGGCCTGATGTCAGGATAATGTGACTGGGTCGGACATCAGGCAACAAGTCTGCGGCATGATGCCCAAGTGCTTGACATTACTATAAACTGCCACACTGCAGACATCGTAGCAATATGACTGAAAACTTGTTAAAGCTACGTTGAAAATCCAACACACACACACACACACACACACACACACACACACACACACACTAAGTAAATGAATGTCCGTTTTGCTTTGACATAATGGGCGTATGGAATAGTGTGCGCTCGTATGAGTAAGGTACTTGAGTATGCCTAGATACACCCCTGGCATGTACGCAACCTTTCAACGGCATATATTATAATATCAGCTAAACTTCTGTTTGTTTTTTGCACACACACACACACACACACACCATCCCCAATCTTACCTCGGTCCAAGATATCATGTCCAACCTCTCCTCTGGGCTCCGTACTGACTTGATCTATGTCAATGTGGGAAATTAATGTGTGGAAAATCGTAGTGATTTCTCTCCTGCTTCCGCTTTTGCTCTTAACCAGTAATCCAATTTTACAATACTTATCGGTATAATAATACAAGGCTCAGGAAAACCACTCGTTCACTCATCCTGACAGAACAAAAATTGACTGGGCCAAGTAAAACTTTATTATGTACCGTCCATGGGGTGAGTTGGTTATATTTCGCAGTTTCACACCTAGCCTCGATTTCTTCATGGTATTTGCATTTACACTGACCAGTAATTTAGGCATCATTCTGATGTGTAGAAAGGGTTTACTGGTTTTTCTTCGAAAGGCATTTCAACACCAGTTACTTCAGCGACTGCATTCCACAAATGAAATTTCGGCGCCGATGATTTTCCGCGACCGCCACATCAGCGATTAATTATGTGACAACGTTGATGTGAATAGAAGAGTACAAGTAAAATGTAAAATATTGCTAATTTAATGCGTTGAAAATGAGATTTCGCCAATTGAGCAAAGTATCACATACTTAAATTGTGCACTAATTATTATCAAAATTAGTAGAAAGTATGAGTAGATAAAACAAATAAGCAAAGCGCAAGTAAACAGTAAACATTATTGCTAACTATTACAAGAAGTGAGATTTCGACAGTTAGGCAAATTAAACTATTTCTTTTAATATGCTGTAATTATTATAAAAATAATCATGTAAACAATTCTGTCAACTTTATACAAATCTGAGGGAGGTATGAGATGGTGTTAATTGATACATAAAGTAACGAAAGAAGAAGAAGGGAGACTCAGACAATGGAACCAAACGGCCAATCTTTTTAATGTGCGATAACTATAACCAAAGTTATTTTAATACCAAACGTGTACTATAAACAGGTCTGTGTAGGCATGAGTAGACAGTAAAGGGTACAGAGTGAAAGTAACCTTAAAGAATCATTGCTGATTAATGCAGGAAGTGAACATAACATGGATATTTCGGTAAATGAGTAAAGTAATGAATCCTTTTAAAGTGCAATAATTATTATGACAGTCATATACTTGCTGTATAGGAAATACCTGAACGCTTCAAAAAATTGGAGGGAGGTGAAGATTTCTTGATGCATATCTCGAATGACAATAACATTCTTATTTTTTTTAACTCCATCAAGTCTACGAAATTTGAGCCAATCTGATACATTAATTATGGATGGGAATTTTGCTTGCGTTCCAGCTCTCTATTGTCAGCTTTTAACGATACGTAGATTTTATCATGACAAACTTTTACCTTTGATGTATTGCATGATGTCGTGAAAAAGCAGGATAGCTCACGAAGAAATTTTCCAGTTGATAAAAAGCATTTGCCAACGTCAAGGACTGGTGTTTGCCCCAACGATTGTTATTTCTGATCACGAAAGCAGTTTGATATCTGCAGTAAGAGATGAATTCCCAAACACGCGTCACCAAGGATGCTACTTCCTTTACATGCGAGCAATCTGGAGAAAAGTCCAACACTTGTGCTTGACAACTTCGCACACTTCTGACGGAGAAATCAAAATGCAAATACGCATGTTGATGGCACTTTGCTTGCACCTACTCTGTTGATCTGAAGTGTCTTTGAGCAGCTCAAACACTCTTTATCTCCAGATCTTCAGCCTCTATTCCAGTACTCTGAATAGCAATGAATTGTGAATACTCCCATTAACATGTGGAATGCCTAGGACGTGACAATCATACTAATACTGATTGTGAAGGTTGGCAATATCTTAATAACAGAATTGTCTACAACCACCATCCAAATATTTGGCACCATCTTCAGTGTATTAAAGACGATGAATCTTCCATAGGAGCAAATTTGCAACAAATTTCAGCTGGTCAGCAAGGAAGAAGATTTGTTAAAAAGTAGAAGAAGCGGAAGTCTCGAATGGTCACTCTTCGCCAACGATATCATAGAGGAGTCATCGATGTTATAACTTTGATTAATGTGTTACGTGTAGGCTCGTACAAATGTAACAAAAGAAAAGAGTGAAGTCAACAAGCTTTGTAACTTTTAACAAAATAATTTATTTCCCTAGAAAACAATGTAAAAATAGGAAATAGGACTTACGGTTTGTGAATATAATCCAAAAATTAATCCTAAAGTTGAAAAATTTAAGTCCTATCACTAAACAGTTCTAATTGAATCCGGGTTAGAATCTCAATGAAATTCCAATATGGAGGCGATGACGTCAGATGAAGTCGTTGCACTTATGGCAACAGATCCTCAATTGAATCACAGTTGATAATGTTTCCGTATAGAATTACAGAATAAATTTCCACTGAATTTATTTGTCCCAGAACTTTTTATAAAAAAATACACTTGTTTAGTTTTCCAGAGAATAAATTATTAAATTCCAAAAAACAGATGAACTTCAAAAATAATCTGGCTTCAACAATAAAAACACCTTGTACCTTCAAGGTTTAAAATACAACTCAATCGATCTAGTAGAAAATGGCTGTTTTAAGCCTCGATTTTAGATCACATGGTAGTTCAAGTGACAGGCTATGTGATTTCTAACTTGAACAGCGCAATACAAAAATGACAATTATCACGTAGCTACAATACCCCTATCTAGGAATCAAATTTTCACCCTGGAAATAAATAAAAAACAAAGGCTGTATACAATTCAGCTAACACGCGGTCCGAAATGATCTTGGCAATAGCCAATCATCTTCACTCGATGTTTACAAAAATCTATGAACCAAACATAGTGCTGAAGTAACTTATAATCTAATCGGGTCAAGCCAGTTTTCCGAAAAGATATTCAAATCCAATGAAAATTATCATTACAATAAAATGTAATGAAACAAAAACAAAATAAAAAAGAATTTTATAACTAACGCACAAGCAATTTAGTTACATATACGTAACACTTCCCCCATAAAGAAAAAGAAAGATTTATATAATATACCCAAAAATCGCATCAGTTGCTTTTTACTGACAGGCACAGGGAAATCAGAGATAGCTTGACCTTAGCATCTATAGGTTTAACTTGACCATGTCCCACAATATGTCCTAGAAAAGTTACACAAGCACGGCAAAACTCACTTTTAGATAAATTAATTGTCAAATTTGCATCAGTGAGTCTGTCAAAGAATTTCCTAATCGTGACTAGATGTTCTTTCCAGGTGTCGTTGTAGATGATGACATAATCAATGTAAGCATCACAATTACCTAGACCAGAGGTAATCATATTCATCAAGCGTTGAAAGGTACTTGGGGAACCCTTCATCCCGAACGGCATTACTTTATATTGATAGTGTCCATCTGGAGTCACAAATGCCGAAATTTCCTTTGCCCTTTCCGTTAGTGTAATTTGCCAAAATCCTTTCAGAAGGTCAAATTTGGTGACGTACTTGGCATTTCCAATTTTATCAATACAGTCATCGACTCTTGGTAATGGAAATGAATCTGTTTTTGTCACACTGTTCACTTTCCTATAATCAGTGCACATATGGAAAGTTTTATCCGGTTTCGGAACAAGTATACATGGTGAACTCCAGTCACTTTTTACTGGGCTCTATAAAATCGTTTTCCAGCAAATACTGAATTTCCTTTTTCAAGTATTCCTGTTTGAGAGGGTTCATCCTGTATGGGTGTTTTTATCACAGGTTTTGAATCTGCAATTTCAACGTCATGAAAAATTTTGTTTGTCCTCGTAGGAATATCTGGAAACAAGTGCTCATTTTCGAATAATAACTGTTTAAGTTCATTCCTTTCTTGTTTTGCAAATGTAAACGTTTCTGGTCAAGATTTTTCATAATTTCCGAATTCCGAAGATTTGTTGTTCCAAGGTGAACAGTGTCAGATTGAATTTCCACACTTAAATCCTCAGTTGGTGGGACAGCTACAACTAAATTAATTGAATAATTTACCTGGGTATCTGTTTCAATATACTTCTTTAACATGTTAATGTGGCAAAGTTGTTTTTGTTTTCGCCTACCAGGAGTATTTATGATATAACTTAAATCATTTACTTTCTTTTCAACCGTGTATGGACCATAATACTTGGTCTGAAGTGGATTTTGCGCAATGGGCAAGAGAGTTAGAACTCTATCACCAGGCTGAAAACTCATATCCCTGGAGTTTTTATCATATCTTGATTTCATTCTGGACTGAGTAGAGTGCATATTTGCTCCTGCGACCACACAAGCCTTTGACAACTTGTACTTAAAATCAGAAACATAATCAAGAAGATTGAGCTCAGTATCTTCATTAGAAAGAAGTTTCTCTTCAACAACTTCAAAGGTCCACGCACAGTATGTCCGAAAACTAGTTCAAAGGGACTGAATCCTAAAGATTCTTGAACGGACTCCCTAACAGCAAACAATAGTAAATGAATGCCTTCATCCCAGTCTTTACTCGTATCAAAGCAATATGACCGAATCATATTCTTCAAAGTCTGATGAAATCTTTCTAAAGCCCCTTGGCTCTCAGGGTGGTAAGCAGAAGATTTAAATTGTTGAATGCCTAATTCGTGCATGGCTTGCTGGAAAATTCCAGACATTTAATTTCACTCTTGATCCGATTGGACATATTTAGGAAGGCCAATTTGAGTTAAAAATAAATTTATCAAAGCTTTTACTATGGTTTTGGTTTCAATATTCCTCAAAGGAATTGCCTCTGGGAATCTTGTTGACGCACACATAATGGTCAACAAATATTGGCTGCTTGACTTGGTCTTTGGTAAGGGACCAACACAATCTACCATTATTCTGCTAAATGGTTCGTCAAATGCAGGTATAGGTTGCAGATGAGTCTTAGGTCTTCTGATTGGGTTTTTGTACCATTTGACAAGTATGATAAGATCAACAAAATTTACAAACATCACTTTTGATTTTTGGCCAATAAAACTGAGTCAAGATCTTGTGATTAGTTTTATTTAATCCATAAATGACCAGCCTGAGGAGTTTCATGGGCCAAACGAAGTATTTCCTGTCTGTAAGATTTTGGAACTACAATCTGATAGTTCACTGACCATTAGTCAACAGCGGGTACCTCGGGAGGTCTCCATTTTGTCATAAGAATTCCATTTTTAATGAAATAGCAGACAGGTACTTCACTGGCTTCAGTTTCACTAATGGCCTTCTGAAACAAACAGGAGATCTCAGGATCTTTTTCCTGTTCGAGGACAAGTGACTGTCGTTTGTCACCCTGATTAGATAAAAGAGAATGAGTATTTGAAAGAGGATCACTGTGATCAATAGCTTTTGATTGATTCAAATTAGGAGTGAAAGTGACCTCATCAAAAGCCTGACCAATACATGTGTCAGGTAAAGGAATACTTTCCTTATCAAAATCATTCTCAAGAGCTTTCTTTGCCATAGCTCTGGTAACTGCACAAGCTGGGTATAAATCAGGGTATTCTTTTCCAATAGGATCAACGTTCTGATCCAAAGAAAGCTTGTCATTTACAAGTGGATTGATCACAACCTTGTCTCCAGTTAGGTCGTTGCCTAGGAACAAATGAATGCCCTCAACGGGTAAAGTAGACACTATTCCGACTGTCACAGGTCCTGAAACTAAGTCTGATGACAAATTTACAGAATGGAGAGGAACATTAACAAAGCCGCACTCTACTCCCTGAATGAGAACACTCTCATTAGAACCAGGACTTCTCAGAAAAAGGCAAAGTACCTGATAATAAAAGACTCTGAGAAGCTCCTGTATCCTTTAAAATTTTAATAGGGATAGGATTGGCCAAATCACCCAAGAGTGATATAAAACCCTTCGACATGAATGGTTCATAATTCTACATAATTAAATCAGACTGGGGTTTTTGAGACCCAACAAATATATTGCTTTCAATACATGACAGTGACCTTGACCTCTTAGAAATAAGAGCATTTGGGATACGTCTATCTTGATTCTGATGCCTATATTTCAATTTGAAGCAATCAAAAATGACGTGTCCTTTCTTCTTGCAATAGGTACATGTAGGAATAGACAACGATTTTGAATCCAGTTTATCAGAAGCTTGATTTTTAGAAGTTGTGCCAGATTGAGTTTTAGGAGGAGTCGTATTAGGCTGAAATACCTTTCTACCAGTAGACTGCTGAATGAATGATTTGCCTACAACAGGAACTTTATGAGTTAAGGAATACTCATCGGCAGCAAGTGCAGCATTTTCCAAGGTTTCGATCTTATGCTCTTCAAGATGATTCTTAATGTCATTAGGAACACAGTTTTTGAACTCTTCAAGTAACACAAGTTGTTTGATATTTTCATAATCATGTTCAACTTTCTGGGCTAAGCACCATCTATCAAATAACTGCTCTTTTTCTCTAGCAAATTCGATGTAAGTTTGTCCAGCTTCTTTTCTATAGTTTCTGAATTTTTGCCGACAAGCCTCAGGGACTAACGCATAACCACTTAAGATGCACTCCTTAACCAATTCATAGTTAGAACTTTGCTGTACTGACAGGGATGCATAAATATCTCGGGCCTTTCCAAAAAGTACACATTGCAATAATTGTGTACAATGCTCCCTTGGCCATTTCAAATTTTCAGCAACATTTTTCAAAATAAATAAAATATTTGTCTACTTCTTTTCCTCTAATAGGGGGCACTAACCTGATATTTCTTGTAATGTCAAAACTTGAATTTGTATGTGATGCGGGATCGTGCTTTTCACTTCCATGCTCTGTTTCTTTCATTCTAATTTGAAATTCCTTTTCATCCTTCTCTTTTTGCATCTGTCTCTCTCCTTTTTCTCAAATTGTAACTGCATTTGTTTATCTTTCTCCCTCTCCTGTCTCTCTCTCTCTCCTCTTTCTCAAGCTGTAATTGTTTATCTTTCTCCCTCTCCTGTCTCTCTCCTCTTTATCAAATTGTAATTTCATTTGTTTATCATTCTCTCTTTCCTGTCTTTCTGTCTCTCCTCTTTCTCAAATTGAAATTGCAATTGCTTCTCTTCTAATTGCCATTGCAATATTTTCTCTTTCTCTCTTTCCTCTTTTTGAAGCTCGAGCTTCCTTAACTCCAATTTCATCTTGTATTTCATTTTTAATTCTATTACTTTTAGGTCAGAGCCTGATACGACTTACTGACCGAAGCCAAAATACTTTTATCAAAAACATTCTTCTCTACCAAATATTGAATCAAAATATTTTTAATTTCTCGTGTCGTTAAGGAAGATTTTACTTCAAGCAACTCATCTTTTTCAGACTATCCAACTGCTCCTGAGTAGGACTAGAAAGAAAAGTCTCCACTTTTAATGACATTGTGAATGAAAGCCTGTTGTTTTCACTAAAGATTTCAAACAAAATGTAAAATAGTACTTGGGATTTAAAATCTAGGGGAATTTAAATTTCACAAAAAAACAATTTTCTGAAATATTTTAGCCAAAATTCATATATCCCAAGACGAGAACACCAACTTTCTCTTGTTACGTGTAGGTTGGTACAAAAGTAACAAAAGAAAAGAGTGAAGCCAATAAACTTTGTAAATTTTAACAAAATAATTTATTTCCCTAGAAAACAATGTAAACATTGGAAATAAGACTTACGGTTTGTGAATATAATCCAAAATTTAATCCTAGGATTGAAAAATATAAGTTCTATCACTAAACAGTTCTAATTGAATCCAGGTTCGAATCTCGATGAAATTCCAATATGGAGGCCATGATGTCAGATGAGGTCGTTGTACAAATGTCAACAATTCCTCATTGAAACACAGGTTATAATGTTTGCGTTTAGAAGTCCAGAATAAATTTCCACTGAATATCTTTCTCCCAGAACTTTTATAAATATGAAGCACTTGTTTAATTTTCTAGAGAATAAATTATTAAATTCCAAAAAATAGATGAACTTCAAAACAATCCGAATCAACAATTGAAACACCTTGTACCCTCAACGTGTAAAGATACAACTCTGACTAGATCTAGTAGAAACTGGCTGTTTTAAGCCTCGATTTTAGATCACATGGTGGCTTTCGTGACGGCTACGTGATTGCTAACTTGAACAGAGCAATAAAAAAAATGATAATTTGCACGCACGCCATAAAAGACTTAGCAAATCTTACTATAAGATTCAATAAAAAAAGTTGTTTACAAATTAGAACTATCACGCACACAGATCATGACCTTGGTTATAGCCAATCGTTTTTACTCGATGTTTACAAGATCTATGAACCAAGGTGAGCCAAAAATAGTGCTAAAGTAACAGCTATAATCTAATCGGGTCAAGCCATTTTTCTGATAAGAGACTCAAATCCTATGAAAATTATCATTACAATAAAATGCAATGAAACAAAATTAAAATAAAAAAGAATTTTAAAACTAA